>OZ025800.1:1107500-1271000 GCA_964019425.1 Flectonema sp. DT1601 | reverse complement strand
TAAGCTTGGTGGAAAATTACCTGAATGAATTCTAGGATTTTTTGGGTTCCAAGGAAATTGGGGGCTACCGTGGGCTTTTTTATATTTTTAAAAAATAATAACAGAGGTGACTTGGTTGTTAAATAAAGTTGTTCAGAAAGCTAAAAATGGGCAACTTGTAATAAGCCCCATACCCACTATAACCTAGCCATCGTTTTCATTTTTGCATGCTTAGGCAAAGGAAAAACAAGTTTAATTCAGAAAAACAAAAAATAAATAACTTTGCGTGAGCGAAGCGAGCCTGAGCGGGTATCTCTAGTGCGGGTTTGCGGGCTTTGTTATATTATTACCAGTATTGGGGATTTTTTGGGTTCCAAGGAAATTGGGGGAAACCATGGACTCTTTTATATCATAAGCTAGCCGTCGTTTTCGTGCTAGCATTAGTACAACAGAAAAACAAAAAGAAAAATAACTTTGCGCGAGCGAAGCGAGCCAAGTCGATTGGGTGATAATGACAACATAACCCATCAGTCGGAATTTGCCCTCCAACTATGAATCTGTAAGGATAAATAAGAGTTAACACAGGCATCCCTTAGAACTTCCGATCATTCAAAGATTAACATCCAGTACATAGTTTCCAAACCTTAAGATTATTTCTTCAAATACACACAAATCTGCAGAAGACTGAAGACATTCACATGCTGGTGCCTGTTGGTGATTGCCACATACTATGACTGTAAGCTGTATCTGTCTCCACTATCAAACATGCTAACATCACTTCTTTTTTTTATTGTGTCCCTTTCTTATTCTTGGTTTTGCCTTTTTCCATGTAGCAGCCCCATCTTTCTGACCATAGAAGTTGATGAACTCCTTGTAAGTGAACTTCCCTGCTGATGGGTCGCTGGGATCCACCCGTTTCTCCTCATGTTTCTTGGATTCCTTTATTTTTGTGGGACCATCAGTAGGGGTAACATTGGCGGCCCAGTTCTGAATTGTTTGGTCTGTTGGTTTCATGTCCTCTGTCCCTAGCCTCACGGTTATGTCCCCTGCAAGACGGAAACTATTATTCAAACGACAATGCTCAAAATGAGAATGTATCGCACGTCGGTGTGGACTGCGGGAGAATGTTACCACCTTGCCGTTATGAGGCCCTCCAATCACAATAAACTGTGTCTGGGTTTCATCATTAGGTACATGCAGAAATGACATTATCATTCTGTCAAACATCGCATGGCATTTCCAAGATTTCGGAGGATCTTTTGACCGATATGTATCCCTAGTCCCACAAAGTAAGAGAACATTCTTGTTAGAGTCATAGTCTAACTGCAGTCGCTTAGCATCATTCCTCTCACGAATAATATGGGCACGAGTAACCCCTTCAGTAGCCCCGCAGACTTCGCATTTATTTGGAATCAAGGAGGGCCAAAGATCTGTTGCTTTTGTGGATGCAGTGCGTGATCGGTTAAATATGGTGGGGTCGATTCCTCTCGCACGCAATACCGGTGCCAATTCATAACCTTCTGGCAATTCATGTTCGGTTTTGTTGTGTGTTTTCTGTTAGGATTGATTTATTGGGTGAGTAACACAAAAAAAGGTTGGACCCGTTCAGACAAGGTTCATTATCTGTACTGATTGATCTTAACCTTTTCTCTGAAATTGCTTTTTGAACCTCGATACATGCGTAAGAAAAAAAGTAAAGGTATACAAAGAAAAAGTAAAAAGGTATGTGACCAATACAAAAAAAGGTCGGACCCGTTCAGACAGGTTTACCCCGAAATGCGTAGAAAGAAAAAAGTAAAGAGGTATACCTCAGTAGGCTTCAACAGCTTCATGTATTCTTTCTCTTTCTCCTCTAGTTTCTTAAGGTAGTTGACAAGGTTACCATCATTCATTTCTGCTAACGCTTTAATTCCCTTTTGTTCTTCGCTGAGGTTTTTCCCTTTAATTTCTGCCATCTGAATCTCTTTGATTGCTGCGATCTCGGCTACGGTCACATTCCATTGTTTTCTGTAATCTTGGTCACCCTGCAGGTCACTTGGTGGAGATGTCATGGTTTTTGTTTTTGCTTTTGGGTGTTGTTGTTGTTTTTTGGGGGTATCCTGTGGGGTAGTAGAAGGAGATGTGCCTGTTATAGCATAACTCAAAGTAGAAATAATCGCAATGCCTGTTATAGCACTACTCGAAGTAGAAAGAGATGTATGCCTGTTACAGCACTGCTCTGTATTAGTAGTTAGAAAACAGAGTCGACAAATTGGTTATGTCTTCTGGGGTTACAAATGAGGTGTCCTTCACCCACTGGAAGTTTGCGTAAGGTAGTGACTTCATCATCGCCCAACCATACAGGTTGTTTGCATCTGTGTACCAAAGACAGCTTGGGTCCTTGTTCTTGTCGAAGTCCGCAGTGTTCGGGATGTTTGCCTTTACATGTCTCTGAACAGCCATCGTCAGACCTCCTCGCTTCTGATCTTCGAAGAATGCATACATGTCAGGGTCAGATATCAGGTCGAGTTGCACGTTGGTGTTCAGGAGCATCGCATCCCAACTGTAACTGCTCAGTGAAACATAGTAGACTGGATCGAGTCTATGAGAGGCTATAAATGTGTTGCGGTAATTGTCCATCACATCAGCCAGTCCCAACACATCCCCTGCCAGATACAGATCATGATACTCCTTAAAAGTCTTCATCTTCAGCATACTCCATATCTTCTTTGCCTTGGTGAACGTCTCCCTGCTGATGTGCTTATCACTGAGTGTGTCATACCATTCCTTCTTTCGAGGCAACTGCTTAGCACTCAACCTCTTGTGACTCTTAAACCATGTGTATGGGAACGCTCCCTTAGATAGGAGTAAGTTTAGGTTCTCATCGTTTACTTCAGCACCTGCATCTGTAAGCTTCTTAGACATGAAGGCTGTCATCCTAGGTTTGTGGTTGTTTGGCAGGTTCTTCAACAATGTATCAAGTGATGATGGAATCAGCTGAAGACTATCCTTTACGCATACCTTGATGCGATCCATGTACTCACCACGTTTGAACTTGAATGATATGAGCATCGTTGTCTCGCTGTTGTTCTTGATGGCATCGAGGTTGTTGCGGGTGTACTTCTTACCATCCTTACAAGTTGTCTCGTAGGTAAGCGGTAGATCAGAGTCACCGAGCATCCTCCAGATGTGATTGTTGTCATAACCCCTCGCATTGTGGAAGTAGAGCGGTACATCACCATACAGTTGCTTGTCCCTAACGTTGATGTTACAACCACTACATGAAGCACCTCTATACTTACTAGACGGCAGTGATCATGGACCTTTACCTTGTCGCTACTGTTGAAGGATTCTTTGCAATAGCAACAGTGAGTAAACAGTTCATATTCTCTAACCTGAGCCTTTGTAATGATCATCTTGCTGACATCTGTAAACATTCTCTTCTTCCAGCCAACAAACTTATTGACATTGCCCATAATTTCCTTTAGATCGTTGTAGAACGAGTTGAGTTTCTTCTTTTCAAAGTCTTCGGTAGATAACTTCTCATCGATGGCTGGATCGTAGGTATACATGTAGTCAGTCCCATACTTCCAGTTCAGCTCTGGAGAGACATCGAGATGGATCCTATATGAAGATGCTAGGTGACGTCCTCCTTCAATCATGCTTTCAAAGTCTGCGATCATCACGAAGGGCTTCTTAACGGTGTTGCTGTAGTTGGTGAACTTTATCTTGCTACCCTCTTTTGGCATGGTTACACGGGATGCCTCGTTGTTTTTGCAATTGTTGAAGTGTTCCAACATGGTTGTTTCTTTTTTGAATGAGTGCAGACATCTAGGGCAGTGGACACCATGCTTTGAATCACATCCCATTAGGCGACTTAGCGACTTGATCCACATGTAATGATCCTCGAAGAACAGAAGATTGATCCAATCCTCACAGGTGGCATCACCAAACTGTCCATATGGTAAGACATTGTGCTTCTCATCCAGCGTGAAGAGGTTGATGAACACATTGTTCTGCTTGACAAACCTGCTGATACCGCTAACCTTGACAGGGAACTCCAAACCAGAGAAGTTGTACCGGCTTTTAGTCTTCTTATACTTTGAGAGGCGGTCAGCATTTTTTTCAAATTTAAACTCAGAAGACATAACAGCCAACTCAAAGCACCTATCCTCCCACACTGCATCCTTATCATTGTTGACATTGATGATGGACTTCTTATTTGATATCCTGTCTGGTAACTGAACATATCCAGATCCCCTAACAGGTTTGGTGTGATACAACACAGCTTGGATCCCCTTGAAGTACTGGAAGGTTAGGTTCGACCTTTCAACTCAGCCTCTAAGATCTTATCAAAGTCAGTTGCAAAGATTTCTCCGAAATTCAAGCTGTCAATGTTTGTAACTGTATGGTTGGAGGAGTGGATTGCTTCGAATGGATTTTCTCCGTCATCTCCCTCTCTCGAAACTTCATACCTATAGAACAGCTTGAGCTTCACACCGAGGCCTTTGTTGAGCAAGGCCGTAATATCTGGTGATACACTCCTCTTAAGGTTACGCACAATCAAGTTACGTAGATCGTCACCATCGAGATCCTTGGTCTGTTCATCGAACTCGAAGCTTATGATGTCGTTGGCCTTGTAGACTCTTTTGGTCTTTTTGAATCGCCTTTTCGAGTGGAACCCATGCTTCTCATCATCGAAGTCTGCTTTGTCTTGCTTTTGCCTTCTGACTGATGCTGGATCCAACACTTTGTTCGAATTCTTCCATGAATAATCGAGAGATGCCTTTAAGTCCTCAGCAACCTCAGAACCAAAATTATCTTTGATACCCTTGATCAGGATACCTCTGATATTGTAGTACTTCCTGTAGGTTTGAGTTTTACTTCTGGGCAACTTAGTTGCTTTTATTTCGTGTTTTATGAGCTTCTCCCAACCATCCAGAGTGGTTGCTGTGGGTACCTTGCCGTATTTGTAAAGTTTGTTAGACATTATGAAATGTTTATTGGTTTTGTAATATGAGTATATGTACACAGTCTATATAGTCAAGGGAAAAATAAAAACCGAGAAGGGAAAAAATATGTATACCTGTGACAAATGGTTCATTCTTTGGCTCGTAAGATATGAGTGGGACTTTCTAAATGGGCTTCGTGGGAATCGGGGTTATACATAGTCCTGCATGATTCGCATTCAACATCCCCACGAACTGAATGGCGGTACTTCCACGTTCTGTATGCGTTGTATGCTTTCGTCTGGGATGGGTAGCATCCATCGTCGACCATCTGTTTGTGAATAAGATCCTTGTAGTACTCAGAAGTTCTAAAGTGGGGCATGTTTAGTTTGGTATGTTTGGATGTGATATGTTTTGTTCTTATATACATAAGCATGAGATGTGTTCAAAACCTTTTGGCTCTCTGGCGTCTACCAATCTTATCCAGTGGTTGGTTGATCAGATCCAGATATTTCTTGGGGATATCTTTCTTTATCTTTCTGTCTGTTTTGTGCCTTGTCTCAACAGATCTTCGGGATGGTTCTTCAACAACAGCATCCTCACTCCGTTTGCGAACCTTCTCAATTGGAAGCAGGTCATCGAACCGAACCCTTGAACCATCATTGAGTCTAGCTGTGACATCATTAAGGTGGTTGATCTTGTAAATCGTCTTCGTCCATACCTGCTTTGTTCCCTTGTCGAATATCGTCTTTTTCAATCTTCTTCTTACATCGTCTCCCACAACAAACCCGCTAGATGGAGCAGGTTGCGACTTTTCAATGTTGTCTACCATGACCTCTGTTGAATCGTTTGTAATATCATCTGGAGCTTGCTCGTGTAGAGTACGGTGAGGGGTTCTGTTGTACTGAGAGATCAATGTGGGTAACCACTTGACCCAGTTGGTAGTTCTCTTGATTGTAAAGATGCGTTCCATCCGCTTTGGCAGAAGATTATTTGTTTTTAAGTTCAGTTTGCGTTTGCTAAGAAAAAGCTGAATGAAACAAAAAAATAATTTTAACTGAGAGATAGAACAACAGAAAGGATGCCCCAAAAGAGGCCAAAAAGCCTGACAGGGAATAAAAACTCACTTGGTTGTCAGAAAGATAAAAATGGGCAACTTGAAATAAGCGACGTACTCACTATTACCTAGCCATCGTTTTAAGTTTTGCATGCTTAGGCAAAGGAAAAACAAGCTTAATTCAGAAAAAATAAATAACTTTGCGCAAGCGAAGCGAGCCTGATGGGTATCTCTAGTGCGGGTTTGCGGGTTTTTTTACATTTGATTGTAGTTTCATAGTATTGGATGGAAGTGCTCGACTTCCAGCCTCCACCTTGCCCAGAGGCTAACAGGTTGTAAACAACTAAAGAAAATAAAAGAGAAATGATTTGAAGGTGAAAAAAATAAAAAATCTTCTTTCTTTCATATACATCTTTCTTTATAATACGACCACATGTGCCATATGCCCACACTCCACGAAAGAAAATAGAAAACCCCGGAACAGGATCGTTCACCCCCAGTTGCCCAAAGCATTATAATTGTACTGTGGGCTTACCGAAAAGCTTTAGAAACGTACCACAAAAGATTTGGGCAGCACATAGCCATATCACTCAGCAAGAAATGAAAACCAAAAGGATCAGGTAAGATGACAGTCAGCTTAATGTCATAACTGCGCCGGACCTTGGATTTTAGCATACTTAAGCAAAGGAAAAACAAACTAAATTCAAAATAACACAAAATAAATAACTTTGCACGAGCGAAGCGAGTCTTGCTCCTTCTTCTATTTATTTATTTTTTTTCCTTCACACGTTCATTCTTCCTATTCGTCTTCTTCTTCTTTTATTGTTTCAACTAGTTTTTGGTTTTTTTAAAACAAACTTTGAAGGACTTTTGGGAATTTCTTCTATCAAGGAACAGTAAACCTACATAGCGAATACCAGCTCGATTAGCCTATGGAACGCAGTAGTAGACACGCGTTTTCCCTTGAAAAGAAATTGAGGGACCTTTCTTAAATCTATTGGAGAACGGCGGATTAAAGCATCTTAAAAGAACTCATGGGACGAGAAGGCAATGGACGATGACTCAGCATTGTACCAGAAGGTTCTTTTTTTCTTTCTCAAGGTGTAACTGAAGCCACCATAGAAATATAAGAAATCAAAGTTCTACAAAAATCTACAGATTCGCCGTAAAAGGTTTGGGGCATTGCATCTAGCTGTGGGTAGATGGGGTCTTTGTTGTGTAGACCAGCTCATCGCCCGGTGTCTGAGTAATGCGGAGCTACCAGATGTCGAGGTTCTTGCATGGTGGTAATTGACTCTTGGCAAACCAAGTCTGCTCAGCCACTTCTCCATAGAATTCTTTGTGAACCAAACACCCTTCCGCTTTGCAGTTTGAAGCTTGGGTGTGTGTGTGGTGAAATAAAGACCATGTACATCAAGTGGTTTCTTCTGTTTATTCGCCCAAGCCTGGAGTTCCTGGACAGCTGGAATTTCCACAGCCTTCGTTTCTACTTCTTGGAGGTTATCGACTCTCTTTGCTAGTTTGCACTGGGCACAGAATAGGTAGAGCGTTGCCTTTTTCTTTCCTTCAGAGAGCATCAAAGGGATCAGAATGTCACCACCCTCTCCGACAACATTTTTCGAGTACACAGCTTGTCCAGATTGGAGCTTATTGTAAAGCTCTTCAGATCCCAAGCTGCTAAGGGATGAAGGTTCTTCCGCTCTTAACACTTTCCTGGGGTGAACAATCAATTCTTTTATGTTTTCCTGGATATGGTCAGCCCCATCAAAATATTCACTCAGAAATGGTGTTTTCTTCAGCTGTCTGTATGCTTGGTTCAGAAGCCCTTCAAAGTAGAGTGTTGTCTCTTCAAATGTTTTGGGGTTCATGTTTGCATCACTGCCGAAATATTCAATCAACCACTCCCCAACCAGCCACTCCCCAACCATCTTTGTGTGCTTTTCATTTGCCCATGCCCAAACCAAACTTGGAATTAAGCATTCAACACCATTGGAGAGTTTGTGGAGAGCACCCCTAATTCTTAATGCATCCTCTGTGGCACTGTTGAGTGACTTTGTGAGAACTGCAGCGAGGTGGTCCTCAACAAATGAAATGTGAAGCGTTTGAAACATGCATGCTCTATAAATTCCACTAGCTATGCGTGAAGCAAGACCAGCTGTACCAAAACACTTTGCGTCATTAATCACTTCGGGGAGACTCACAATCGCACGGGGATTACCAGCACACATATTCAATGACCACTCAGTTACCAGATCCCCTGCCCCTTTAAGTTCGTCAAGTCTCAATAGATTCAGGGCATTTTCATGAGTTAGGTTTGTTAATGGTATGTGAACGATCTGACGACGACTACCTACAGACGCGGTCATTTCGTTATCAAACAACTCGGTGTGTGACGTCCAGACAAATCGTATCTCGGGTAACTTGTTATTGGTGCATCTGTCCTGATAGGCCATCAGGGCAGTTCTCAGATCTTTGCATCGATCTGTGGCTTGGGGTTTCAACCTTTGCTCATCCACACCTTCCATTCGCAAGAGCATAATGTGATGTTCACGCAATTTAATAAGTTCATCAATACAGACAATCAAAGGGATCTCATCAGATAGGCCAAGCTTCTGTCGAAAGGCTGTGATCACTCCATGGAAGTCTACAATGCGGTTGAAATCAACGTCTCTTCTGAAGCTGTTTAATTGGACAAGCTGACGAGCAAAGGCAACAAGCGGATCCATCTTTCCATCATCGATAATCTGTGCATGCTCATAAAAGGTCATCATAATACTTCGATCAGGATACCATTCATTCATAATCCCTTTACGTAGCAGGAAGGTCTTCCCTGAGCCTGGAATTCCTACAGTTGTGATGACATGCCACCTATCATTTATACGTTTTTGATGCAACACCACATCAAGTGCCTTGCGTGCATTTTCCCTATCAAGGAGTGGCTCATTTGCAACAACAGTCTCCATCTTTATTTTTGAAGGGTCCAAAAGCTTCTCTACCTTCTCTACTGTGTATGGTACAACATCAGGCGTCTGTGTGATTGTTTTTCTTTTGGTGAACAAGTAATTTCAATAATCAATCCGAAGGGCTGTACTGTGACCAACACAAAAAAAGGTCGGACCCGTTCAGACAGGTTTACCGAAATGCGTTACAAACAAAAAGTAAAAGGTATACCTTAGAAGTATTCAACAAGTCAAGCAGCTTGTTTCTTTCCTCCTGCTGTTCCACTAATGTGTTCTCGAGTTTCTCGCTATGACGTTTGAGAGTTTCAGAACGGAAAAGGCATTTGTTCCTGAAGGTTATCTCATCACCCGTTAAGGCTTCTTCCGGCTTTACAGCAATGTTGCCGAGTTTGTCGAGTTCTTCGTTAGTTACAGCAATCGCTATTGTGTTCACGCCCAAGAGTCTTGCATACTCAGCAGGCTGAACACCTTGAGTTGAGGTGGACATTTTGTTTTGTGCTAGAGGTTATATCCTGTGGGAAAATAGATTGTGATATTTGGTTGAGAAATTACACGGCTGAAGAAATACACTAATACCACACATAAGCTTTTTTTAGGGCAGTGTCCCATAATGGACTGATTATCTGTGAGGGAAATGATATTCATATCTAACTAACAACATCCAACTTATTCGAGATCGCTAAAGCTTTAAGTCCTTTCTGTTCTGCGGTGAGTTCTTTCTTGTTCTAACAGACAAATAAACACATCTATTGACCTGTGCATAGTCTATTGGGTAAGAAGCAGTGTAAATCTGAGGGTCACGCTTTCTGGGATTACGTATCACGCTTTCGGGGTCACGCTTTCCAGGGTTACAAGTGGTGAGGCTAAGATACGAGACGTGAGGATGTCTAGATCAAGTTTCATCACAACGGATACTTAGCGAGTTCCGTATTTCTTGTGTTTCTGAATGGTAACATATGCATGGGGGTGACTTTTAATTTACCTTTAAAAACCTATCACTCAGCCCAAAGTACAGCTGTATGCACCGCCGGAGCAAATGTGTAGCCACTTCCCACATGCGATAACTCTAGGTCTGTGCTGATGTTGCTTCCCCTGCACTTCGTCAGATGTTTTTACAGACATCTGGACTTTTAGTCACAGCGCCTGTCAATCGTTCCCTCTTTTGATTATATTGTTTAGTCTGGTGAAATCTCCCAACACACAACACACTTGCAAAGTAATAACATAAGACCTCATCCTCTCACAAAAAAACATCTTCTCTGACTTTATTAATGAGTTGTAAGGAAACAATGTCACTTCTGAGTGGGCAGTTTTTGAGTATCAAAATTTTGAATCAGATTTTTTAATATTTTCTACGACCTGTTTTTGACAAATAAAAAAAAGACATCTGAAGTATACCAAATCACCAAATTAATAATCATTGCTTCTTGTTGAACCGCTTCGTAGTTTATTGAAATAACAGGCAACAGAAGTGTCAATTTGCTCAACTCCGTTACTGCTGTCTGTGAGGCAGATGTACAAAAGGGAATCTCGAACTGGTGACGTTGTTGATTTTAAAGTTATTTTTAAATAAGGAGATGACGGATGTTGATCTTTTTCAAAGACAGCAGGAGTTCCTCCAAAGGTGTAGACTTGTTCATCCTCAGCAGTCACGTCGCGGTAAATCTCTGAAGGGCTTATTTGAAGTGAATCAGTTGTACAGATAGTTCCGTCACAATTAGACCACGTGACTTCTCCAACTTCGGTTCTGACTGTAACATTTCCTCGATAGCCTTCTAAAGGAACACCAACACCACCATTCGATGTCTTTGAATTGACTACAGCAATAAATGAGATATCAGTCCCTGGTTGTCCCTTCCAATACTGACATCCCTCACTGTTCTGACAAAGACTGTTCGCACCTGTCACTCCACCGAGTGTTAATACTCTTGGAGTGATGACTCCTGTCTTTAATTCTAAAGCAAACCTGGCAGTGCATTTGTAAGGAACTTCTCCAACTGGAATGGAACCTATTTCAGTTTCGGAATATTTGATCCCAGTAGTCGCAAAAGAGATATCAATCTGACCAGGAAGTGTCACAGTCACCGCAGCGCGCTTCAAATACAAATCTGAGAACACCGCACCAGATGAATCTTTCATCTTGACAGCAATAATCGAAGTATCAGATTGACTAGTTGAGTGTAAAGTGATGTCTGAGGAAACTGGTCCACTGAAGTCTATTTTTGATAGTGCAGTCAGCGGGTTTACAAAGACCCACCACCTCGGCCAGCCAGATGAAAGTCTTCCTGCGATATCACCTGCAGCAACAGTGACGGTAAATGTCGAAGTTATAACATCAGTCGAAGAGTAAGGAATCGCTCCTATATCAATCTGACTTGGAGTACAAAACACTCCATCCGTTTGATCAAATACCGAAACCGTCACGAGTCCGTTTTCTGTTGTCGCAGAGTCGGGTCAGTACTGTGAAATGTAAATTCGCAATTATTACACGGCAGGGTTGGTTTTAAATATATTTTAACCCCCCAAGTAGTCCCCAACTCCGAGTCAAGTATCCTACCAGGAGAATGATAAACAGGAGACAAGTGATCTCCATTTAGCGGAGGGTCAGCACGAGTTCCATCGCGGTTTGCAATTCCATTGTTGAGAGGTAAGGGTGAGGCTACAAGAGCGAAAATATCACCCGTGTGGTACTCATCAATCATAAATGGTGATCCAGCTCCACTTGATATTCCTGGTAAGAGAGTTAATTGAACACCATCTCTAATCCCCGCAGATACAATACCATCGACAGGTGCTGAGGCAGACTTTATTCTGATAGTACTACCAATGACTCTAACTGGTGTAATAAGGTCCGTGTAAATAGTATTCTGTCCCGTCTTCAATAGCGTAATTCTTATAACACAATCAAACCCACTTGGAGCTGTTCCACTTATTCTACTACATCCGAGATTCGTTCGAATTCTAAATCTAAACGCCCAGAGTGTCGACTTCTCAGGACTCGAGGGGGGGTCAGTCGCTGTAATTTCAACAGTATCCTCTGTATCATCATCGGTGTCACTGTCAGTGTTATTTTCCTCAGACACATGGCTTTTACCTCTCTTAGTAACTCTACCAGTTGGTTTAGACCTTAGATTTGGTTTATCGTTGCTGCTTTCTGAAAGGTGTCTTTTTGATTTACTCCAAGTGGTGTCGTGGGTTAGGACAGCCTCTTATATGGAGACTGAGGATGGGTGAGCAGTAGCTCTCTGAAAGTAAACAAATTCACTTTTATTTTTCTATTCCTACACTGGAACCTGTACTATTCAACTACACTTCCACCACCAAAACTCCATAAGCCTAAACAACGAAGACTAAGGAGGTATTCCTAAGGTAGATGAAAATGAAGCAACCTCAGATTGGAATTTTCCTTTGAATCTTTATGTTGCGGTGATGAGGGTTCGTTTGAAGTATCTGCTACATCGTTCGATGTCGCTATCTTCAGAGATGTGACTCTTGTCTCTTTTGATCGACCTTTTGTCTGGTTCCGATCTTAGAGTGGGTGAGTCATTAGTGCTCTCTGACAGGAGACGTTTCGATTCACTTCTTGTGAAGCTGGAGCTGCCTTGGTCCCCGGGGAGTTCCTTGTTTCAGTAATTACTTTGAGGGAGTAATAAGATACTTAATCAGGCTCAATAAAAAGATTTCTGCGCTTCGTATTCCATCACTGCTTGCACCTGAGAAGGAAATATGACAAGAGAATAAGGCATTACCCAAACAAGCTGAGATCAACTAAAAGAAGTATCTACACTGTAGATGGGTGCAGATTACTTCCGCGTGCACAGGGGTTGGGTCAGGCCTGTTTCGATTCGACCAGACACTGGCGGGGGAAAAGGCGGGTGGGAAATACCAAACAGGGTTGGGAATCTGATGAGAATATGACCCAATAAAGGGAATAAGAATATTGCAATGTAATTAAACATTCAATTTTAATTAAAACAAACACTTATTAAGAGTGTGTGAACTTCTTTTCTGAAAACACCATCAAATAAAATATAAATTAAATTTCTTCAAATAACACAAAGGGAACAACACACACACACTAAAAACAACATTTATGATTTCTATTATTTCAAATTCCTTATACTCGTATGCAGTTCGTTTCTGTTAATGGATGAACAACCTTTTAGGAAATTACTTCCAACGGATTCCACATTCATGAGGGTTAAATCCAAGGAAGTAAGTGATGAACAATCACTTAGAAAATGCCTTCCAACAGCTGAAATATTGCTGAGACTTGATAAGTCCAGAGATGTGAGGGATGAACAATTACTTAGAAAATGCCTTCCAACAGCTGAAACATTGCTGAGATTTGATAAGTCCAGAGATGTGAGGGATGAACAAGAATATAGAAAAGCGTTTGCAACTGCTGAAACATTGCTGAGACTTGATAAGTCTAGAGATGTGAGGGATGAACAATTAAATAGAAAAACGTTTGCAACTGCTGAAACATTGCTGAGACCAGACAAGTCCAGAGATGTGAGGGATGAACAATTAAATAGAAAAGCGTTTGCAACTGCTGAAACATTGCTGAGACTTGATAAGTCCAGAGATGTGAGGGATGGACAATTACTTAGAAAATCGTCTCCAACAGCTAACACGTTGCTGAGACTTGATAAGTCCAGAGATGTGAGGGATGAACAATTACTTAGAAAATAGTCTCCAACAGCTGAAATATTGCTGAGACTTGATAAGTCCAGAGATGTGAGGGATGAACAATTAAATAGAAAAACGTTTGCAACTGCTGAAACATTGCTGAGACCAGACAAGTCCAGAGATGTGAGGGATGAACAAGAATATAGAAAAGCGTTTGCAACTGCTGAAACATTGCTGAGACTTGATAAGTCTAGAGATGTGAGGGATGAACAATTAAATAGAAAAACGTTTGCAACTGCTGAAACATTGCTGAGACCAGACAAGTCCAGAGATGTGAGGGATGAACAATTAAATAGAAAAGCGTTTGCAACTGCTGAAACATTGCTGAGACTTGATAAGTCCAGAGATGTGAGGGATGGACAATTACTTAGAAAATCGTCTCCAACAGCTAACACGTTGCTGAGACTTGATAAGTCCAGAGATGTGAGGGATGAACAATTACGCAGAAAAGAGTCTCCAACAGCTGAAACATTGCTGAGACCAGACAAGTCCAGAGATGTGAGGGATGAACAATTACTTAGAAAAGAGTCTCCAACAGCTAACACGTTGCTGTGACTTGATAAGTCTACGGATGACAGTGAATTGCAATTACTGAGGAACTGATTACCAACAGATGTGATGTATTGAAGACCAGGCAGACCGATCTTTATAACCTCACGAAATGAGGATAAGAAATCATCTGAAACGGTCGTGACTGAGGGGTCAGAGTTGCTGAATGAGATGTTCGTAACATCATCAGAGAACCACTTCCTGTTATTAAACTGAAGACAGCCATCCACAGCGAATGTGGGAGTATCAAGGCACAAAAACCCGTCCTGATCCCGTTCTCCTCGTAGGAATGCCTTCGCTCTCTTTGCAGCATCTGTGAACCATTCCAATCCAAACAAGCGCACCACTGATGCATCCAACAGAGAGCCGTCCTCCACTCCGTACGACACCAGTCGACTACCTGCTCGAAGCCGCGATCCTGCGAGAGAGAGTTCAAGAAAGTCAGCATCGGTACTCCAAGCTAGCAAAAAACTGCAACAAAGCAACAGAACGCAAAGGAACAGGTCTTACATATGCCCAGTGCAACATCGGCGGTTCAATGCAAGCAGGCTTCAGAAAAGAGATCACGGTACTACACAGATGGACTGAACTTATCAAACAGTTGTAAGACGTTGGAATTAATCAGACTGACAAATACAATAAACTTGCACGCCCTTGTTGTGAACGACATTATTAAATGTTTCCTAACAAAGAAACAAGCCATCCAAACCAAACATGCAACCAACACTCCGATATCAACTGTTTGTCTTCGCTTTCGTTGTGCGTTTTCTGTTTGGTTGGTGGGCAAATGTGCAAGAAATACGTTACAAACAAAGAGTAAAGGTATAACCCTAGGAGCATCAACAACTCCTATAGTTTGTTTTTCTTTACCTCCAGTTTCGGCTGGTAATCTTTCAGACTCCCACACTCACCAATTGCGGGGTTCATTAGACGTCTCTGTGTATCCACATCAGCCAGAATTGGTTCGATTGCTGCAATCTTCGCCATCGTCTCTTTCAAGTACTTTCTGTATTCGTCTTTCTCTAATGTAGATGTCATGGTGGAGGTGAAATCATATATGTGGTGTCCAATATGGGAATTCGGGGGCCGTTAAAGCTTAAACTAGTTTTCGACCCTTCAACCTAAACCCATGAAAGAGCCACACCGTTATCTACATGTATCCTCGGGCTCTTTTATACTGAGTGAACGTACCTGACCTGTTAGAGAAAGATAAACTTAAGTAGCTACAAATCATTTATCTTATTTTATGTATTGAAGTCAGGGAAGTCAAAGCAAGCTACCGATAAATTTGCTACCTCTATTAATGATAACGGAGATACCAGCAGTCACTACTTTCACAATTGAAGGGACTGAAAAAAGGAAGACAGGATTTTTTTTTTTTTTTTTTTTTTGTGTTTTTCATTTTTTTCCTCTTTTTTTTGTTTTTTACTAATAAGAAACTTCAGCTGATGCTGCTGCTACTGCATTCAATAGATTTTGTTTTTGTCATCAGTTTAGCGTTTGAATTTTTATATTTGTTCCGAAGCGGTAGTTACTCCGGTTCAATAAAAAAAAACTTGAGAAGTACTTGAGAGAGAAAAAAACGGTAGAAGAAACATCGTTTGATGGTAGGCAGCTGAAGCCTCACATCAAGTTGATGGTAAAAGTACTGCGGAATTCATTTTGAATAGAATACAGTAATTTACAAAGAAATAAAAAGAGAGGGAGAGAAAGAAAATTGCCGAAAAACGATCATCGATCAGATCGGCAAGGGAATAAATTAAATAGAAATATCGCTCAATGATATATACGCTCAAAGCGGAATATTTTCAGAGCTGTTTTAGTAAGGCAATTGTTAATCAACCAGAGAGTGAAGGGGTAGTTGAAAAACCTTGTCTGGAAAACGTAAAAAACACAGCTTGTTACACACAAAAAAGAGAGGGAGTGACCAATAATAAACTTTAAAAATACTCAACGATAAGTAATAAAGTTAAAACTGACAAATATCACAAAAGATTTAGTTTCATTTCAGCATAGCTAAAACACAAAGATAATGTATTACACTCATACATAAGTTAGTGTCAGTATAAGTATCCAGATATCGTCGAATCTGGTTATTCGGAAAGAAGATGGTTTTTGTTTCTGGTCAAGTCGGGAAACAAGAGCGTCTCTGTCCACGAAAACTTGTACCTAGGATGTGATTCCCCAATACTGAGCTACGGTTGGGATCCCAGGATGCACAGTCGGGTCAGAGCGAGCGCATTCGTTATGTTTTGGGCCATAACTTAATTAATTTTTTTAAAAAAAATGATTTGTTTTCTTTTTTTCAAGAGAGGAAGAAAAGGAAGGTCACATGATGACGAGATGAAAGAACAAACAGACATAGAAGCAAAGCTGGGTTTGAACAAGAACCCAAAATAATAAAAATGAGGTAGGCTGTTACCAACTAGAACCAAGGAAGACAGCGTACAATAGAATACAAGAAATTAATATCAGCATGATTGCACTACCGATAAGAGAGTACCTCCCATCACATGGGGCCGGGAAGATAGCGATGAAAAGGTTGCGAATGTTCACCTTCCCACGTGATTGTCTCATTTGTTAAGTGCTTAAATTAAAGGACACACTAAAAAAAAGGAAATCCTTAATTGTCGAATTGGCAGAGAAAGGGAGTATAAAAATAAAAATAAAAATAAAAATAATGTAGAACACAACACAATTGAGAATTGAAAAAGTTTATAATCGCGAGACAATTGTCCGCAAGTAAGTAAGTGAAAAGAAAAAAACACACGTTCTCGGATGGATCGTAGTAAGAACTTCTATAGGCATTTGCGTTTTCTTTTTTTTTGTTTGCATCTTATTTAGCCACACGGCCGAGAATGCATTTTTTTTATTTTATTATTTCTTTTTAATTCAGAGTAAGATATAAATAACCTTGGGATATGTCCCTCAGTCACCCTTATATAAAAATAAGAAAGAAAGAAAGAAAGAAAGAAAGAGAAATAAAAAGGCATTTTATTACATTAAGAATGTTTCAGAATGCACAACCAAAGCGCCTCTGTATTCACAGCTATCAATCGCTTGTAAAACAGATTTTTCCATCAGTTCTGGACCACACGTGTACACACCAACATCACCGGCGGGGGTATCGGTGTTGGTTTCTTGAAACAGAGAACCTCCTGATATGAATACTTTACTGTAATCAGGTCTTCCTGAAGTGACAGTAACATTAGCTGGAATCTTGATATGGGAAATCTCTCCCCCACCAGTGTAGTACAGAAAGGTGTGTACCGATTCCGTTTCCAACTCGTTGAGGTACGGTGCGACTAGTTCGAGCAAAGCTACGTCACGGCAACTCCAATGGAGGTGAATCTTTGCCGACTCTGAGTTTCCAGGAGTGCTTTGCATTTCAGTTTCATCATCAGTTTTTGAGGCAGCACACATATTCATAATACCAACGAGTGGAGTCACACCAACACCACCAGCGCAGAGAATGACTCTTTCGTAGTGTTGTGGCATCACAGTTGGAACTCCAAACGGACCTTCTAAACGAACAGTGTCACTCTCTTCGATACTTTTAATGATGTGGTCTGTTGAGGTTCCAGGACCCATGTTCTTAATAATAAAATCAACAGTTGACCCATTCTTCACTACAGAAAATGGATGCGTCTGGAACATGTCTCCCTTTACCCCCACGTTGTAGTAGCTTCCGTACGTACATGGTTTCTGATTTTTAATACTCACCTTCATCTTAGTGTACTGACCGTCTTCGCTAGAGATCTTCTCTCTCACTACAGCCGCAGGTTGGATGAACTTATAAATAGCAGATATAACAATGAACCCTGACGCCACTGATACCGGAATCAGAATCGTACTGGAGTGCAGGCACGAGAAGAAAAGAACTAAGATTGCTGAGATCCAGTGACTGTAAAGAAAGATGTGATACCATCTTCTTCTAATAAAGGAAAGCGAGAACATTAAGAAGGTGCATAGGAGGGAAAGGACTCCGTAAAGAGGAGCAGCTCCCTTATAGTCGTCAGTTTTCCACATCAGGTCTAAGATGTCATTGTTAGAGCTGTCGATTAGATAACCAATTCCATGAATTGATGAAAACAATAAGAAGGATACTCCCAACCATCTGTGATATGTTATTAATCTCTCTCTTGAGATCTTTACTAACTGTCCGATACTTCCACTGGATAGTAACAGAGTTGTTGTAAGAGTAATTACGGCTGGGTTAGCAGTACCATACCACCACTCGTCCGTACTATAAGAAGCGAAGTATGACACCGTACACGCAATTGCAACAACAATCATCGCAATGATTGTACCCGCGTGAGAGTTGAATAACTTCTTGCTGATGAAGTCTGGTCCATTCTTATTGTAGCGGTAGTACATCAAACCAGAAACTAGACCAATGCCGGCGATTAGAACAATTGCGATCATGGAATAACCAATTCGGAGGGTTTTGTCATCTCCAACATCTCTAGTTCCTCCAGTAGCGAGGAACTGCCCTCCTCGTTGATTGTCTTCGTGTTTGTCCAGATTACCATTCGTTACTGTTCCAACACTCCACAATATCGCAGCTCCAGATACAAACCCGCTGCCTACTTCATCAAAAGTTGCAGTGAGTGTGAAGAACCCATTTTCGACTGCGAACTCTGTTACGGTGACTTTTTGAATTGCTTCTGGCTGGGGACCTGAAATCACAAGCTTGCTGTTCTCACAAAGACCAGGTTCCCTGCAAGTTATCGAACGTCCATCTTCCATAGTGCCGAGAGATATACCGCACCATAACCCTACCTGACATCTCATCACCATCTGAAATTTATTTTCATCAAAGTTGAGTGACGTCAATGAAAACTGTTGAGAGAACACCTGCGCTGATGCTCCGATATTTAAACCTGAGGACACGCTGTGACCGGATGTGTAGTCAGCAGTTCTTCCCATGGCGGTCATCATTTCAACACTCGCAGCTGTTGTGTCGAATGTGAATGACTCACCCTGTCCTGCCATAGTTCTCATGAAAACGACTTCTCTCATTCCCCCGACGATAGCATCTGACACTATCTTATCTCCCTGGATGCTGTCAATCAACGTCCCTTCACTTCGATCCGTTAGAGTTCGTTCTTCAACAGTTGTTGGACTGCCGCTAGTTATAATGAAAGCAGTAGCTGTTGGCATCATTCTTATCTGTCCGAATGCTACTCCAAACCAAACTCCCGGAGGACCTCTGACTGTGATTGTTGCTTCGTCTGATGAGAATCGAACATCTGTTGTCACTCCCGTTACTTGATCAGATGCAATAATTCCATCAGATGAGATTGTTGAGATACTTGGAGGAGCTGCAGTGGGTGGAGCAGCAGTTGGAACAGCAGTTGGCGGAGCATCAGATATCGGAGCCGGTGTCGCTGCAGGATTCGAAGAGACAAACGTTAATGATCCATCACCTCGTGAGTTGTGGTAGACATACGCACCTGCTCCACTCGCCCAAATCACATCAATGCTCCCAGCAGCTGTTGGAAAAGCGTACGTCCCAGAACCTCCAGCAATAGGTCTGGTTACAACTACCACTCTGTTTGCGCCATCCACGGTGTCTGATACTACCGTCAACACTGCCGGTGGGTCGGTACCAGCGGTTTGCGATCCTAACACTTTCTCGTAAGGAGCAACTCCGTTCTCAACAACAATCGCAGATGCGGTGTTAGTCATGGTATTTCCTCCAAACCCAACGGAAAAGTATCCTACATTAGGTCCGGTCATTGTTATCCTCACCTCAGTCTCAACCTCAACTGTCGAAGTGATTCCAGAACCTGACCAACTTCCAGTAAATGATGTTGTCGAGGGTGCGTCAGTTCGCGCAGCTGGCAGTACGGGAGTCGCTACCGTGAAAGTCATCATCTCAGCTCCTCGCGCGTCGTGGTAGACATACGCACCTGCCCCACTCGCCCAAATCACATCAATGCTCCCAGGAAAAACTGGAAAAGTGTACGTTCCGGAACCTCCAGCAATAGGTCTGGTTACAACTACTACCCTGTTTGCGCCATCCACGGTGTCTGATACTACCGTCAACACTGCCGGTGGATCGGTACCAGCGGTATACGATCCCAACACTTTCTCGTAAGGAGCAACTCCGTTCTCAACAACAATCGCAGATGCGGTGTTAGTCATGACATTTCCTCCAAACCCAACGGAAAAATATCCGACATTAGGCCCAGTCATCGTTATCCTCACTTCATTCCCAACTTCAACTGTCGAAGTGATTCCAGAACCCGACCAAGTCCCTTCGATAGGTGTTATTACCGGAGCAGCAAATTGGATGGAACTGGCACCTCGCGCGTCGTGGTAGACATACGCACCTGCTCCACTCGCCCAAATCACATCAATGCTCCCAGCAGCTGTTGGAAAAGTGTACGTTCCGGAACCTCCAGCAATAGGTCTGGTTACAACTACTACTCTGTTTGCGCCATCCACCGTGTCCGATATTACCGTCAGCACTGCCGGTGGGTCGGTACCAGCAGTTTGCGATCCTAACACTTTCTCGTAAGGAGCAACTCCGTTCTCAACAACAATCGCAGATGCGGTGGCGGCCATGGTATTTCCACCAAACCCAACGGAAAAATATCCGACATTAGGTCCGGTCATTGTTATCTTCACCTCAGTCCCAACTTCAACTGTCGAAGTGATTCCAGAACCCGACCAACTTCCAACAACTGATATTGCTGACGGTGCGTCAGTTGGCGGAGCAGTTGGCGGTGCAGGAGTTGGGACTGCAAAATCAATCATTCCGACACCTCTAAATCCCATGTGGTAGGCGTACGCACCCATTCCAGCAGCCCAAATCACATCAATGCTGCCAACAGCTGATGGGAAAGTGTACGTCCCGGAACCTCCAGCAATAGGTCTGGTTACAACTACTATTCTGAATGGGCCATTCCTGGTGTCTGATACTACCGTCAACACTGCCGGTGGGTCGGTACCAGCGGTTTGCGATCCCAACACTTTTTCGTAAGGGGCAACTCCGTTCTCAACAACAATCGCAGATGCGGTGGTAGCCATGGTATTTCCTCCAAACCCAACAGCAAACCATCCATCATTGAATCCGGTCATCGTTATCCTCACTTCATTCCCAACTTCAACCGTCGAAGTGATTCCAGAACCCGACCAAGTCCCTTCGATAGGTGTTATTACCGGAGCAGCAAAATCCATGGAACTGGCACCTCGCGCGTCGTGGTAGACATACGCACCTGCCCCACTCGCCCAAATCACATCAATGCTCCCAGGAAAAACTGGAAAAGTGTACGTTCCGGAACCTCCAGCAATAGGTCTGGTTACAACTACTACTCTGTTTGCACCATCCACGGTGTCTGATACTACCGTCAACACTGCCGGTGGATCGGTACCAGCGGTATACGATCCCAACACTTTCTCGTAAGGAGCAACTCCGTTCTCAACAACAATCGCAGATGCGGTGTTAGTCATGACATTTCCTCCAAACCCAACGGAAAAATATCCGACATTAGGCCCAGTCATCGTTATCCTCACTTCATTCCCAACTTCAACTGTCGAAGTGATTCCAGAACCCGACCAAGTCCCTTCGATAGGTGTTATTACCGGAGCAGCAAATTGGATGGAACTGGCACCTCGCGCGTCGTGGTAGACATACGCACCTGCCCCACTCGCCCAAATCACATCAATGCTCCCAGCAGCTGTTGGAAAAGTGTACGTTCCGGAACCTCCAGCAATAGGTCTGGTTACAACTACCACTCTGTTTGCGCCATCCACCGTGTCCGATATTACCGTCAGCACTGCCGGTGGATCGGTACCAGCAGTTTGCGATCCTAACACTTTCTCGTAAGGAGCAACTCCGTTCTCAACAACAATCGCAGATGCGGTGTTAGTCATGGTATTTCCTCCAAACCCAACAGCAAAATATCCGACATTAGGTCCGGTCATTGTTATCTTCACCTCAGTCCCAACTTCAACTGTCGAAGTGATTCCAGAACCCGACCAACTTCCAACAACTGATATTGCTGACGGTGCGTCAGTTGGCGGAGCAGTTGGCGGTGCAGGAGTTGGGACTGCAAAATCAATCATTCCGACACCTCTAAATCCCATGTGGTAGGCGTACGCACCCATTCCAGCAGCCCAAATCACATCAATGCTGCCAACAGCTGATGGGAAAGTGTACGTCCCGGAACCTCCAGCAATAGGTCTGGTTACAACTACTATTCTGAATGGGCCATTCCTGGTGTCTGATACCACCGTCAACACTGCCGGTGGGTCGGTACCAGCGGTTTGCGATCCCAACACTTTTTCGTAAGGGGCAACTCCGTTCTCAACAACAATCGCAGATGCGGTGGTAGCCATGGTATTTCCTCCAAACCCAACAGCAAACCATCCATCATTGAATCCGGTCATCGTTATCCTCACTTCATTCCCAACTTCAACCGTCGAAGTGATTCCAGAACCCGACCAAGTCCCTTCGATAGGTGTTATTACCGGAGCAGCAAAATCCATGGAACTGGCACCTCGCGCGTCGTGGTAGACATACGCACCTGCCCCACTCGCCCAAATCACATCAATGCTCCCAGGAAAAACTGGAAAAGTGTACGTTCCGGAACCTCCAGCAATAGGTCTGGTTACAACTACTACCCTGTTTGCGCCATCCACGGTGTCTGATACTACCGTCAACACTGCCGGTGGATCGGTACCAGCGGTATACGATCCCAACACTTTCTCGTAAGGAGCAACTCCGTTCTCAACAACAATCGCAGATGCGGTGTTAGTCATGACATTTCCTCCAAACCCAACGGAAAAATATCCGACATTAGGCCCAGTCATCGTTATCCTCACTTCATTCCCAACTTCAACTGTCGAAGTGATTCCAGAACCCGACCAAGTCCCTTCGATAGGTGTTATTACCGGAGCAGCAAATTGGATGGAACTGGCACCTCGCGCGTCGTGGTAGACATACGCACCTGCTCCACTCGCCCAAATCACATCAATGCTCCCAGCAGCTGTTGGAAAAGTGTACGTTCCGGAACCTCCAGCAATAGGTCTGGTTACAACTACTACTCTGTTTGCGCCATCCACCGTGTCCGATATTACCGTCAGCACTGCCGGTGGGTCGGTACCAGCAGTTTGCGATCCTAACACTTTCTCGTAAGGAGCAACTCCGTTCTCAACAACAATCGCAGATGCGGTGGCGGCCATGGTATTTCCACCAAACCCAACAGAAAAATATCCGACATTAGGTCCGGTCATTGTTATCTTCACCTCAGTCCCAACTTCAACTGTCGAAGTGATTCCAGAACCCGACCAACTTCCAACAACTGATATTGCTGACGGTGCGTCAGTTGGCGGAGCAGTTGGCGGTGCAGGAGTTGGGACTGCAAAATCAATCATTCCGACACCTCTAAATCCCATGTGGTAGGCGTACGCACCCATTCCAGCAGCCCAAATCACATCAATGCTGCCAACAGCTGATGGGAAAGTGTACGTCCCGGAACCTCCAGCAATAGGTCTGGTTACAACTACTATTCTGAATGGGCCATTCCTGGTGTCTGATACTACCGTCAACACTGCCGGTGGGTCGGTACCAGCGGTTTGCGATCCCAACACTTTTTCGTAAGGGGCAACTCCGTTCTCAACAACAATCGCAGATGCGGTGGCGGCCATGGTATTTCCTCCAAACCCAACAGCAAACCATCCATCATTGAATCCGGTCATTGTTATCCTCACGTCATTCCCAACTTCAACTGTCGATGTGATTCCAGAATCCGACCAGCTTCCGATAACATCGGCACTTGAAGTCGTGACGTAGAACAACAGCAGTAATGCCATCCGCGATATCATATTTATAGTGAAGACTCTCCTTCACAATATTATTTGTTAAATCTGAATATTAAAAATGTTTTTTGTTATTTTTTTGTAATATTACAATACGAAGGTATTGTACTAAAAGAGTTGAATACAAGTTGACAGGTCTGCTTGTTGAGGAAGGTTCTTCACCCACTGCACACCCCAAGTGTTCATATGCTTCCATTAAAGTAATTTGATTATGGTGAAATATTGATTAAGAAGCTTTGTAGAAAAGTACAATTAAACAAGTTATACGACGATGTGTAAATTGCTGCAAATTATCAAAAAAGGGAAAGTGAGGATATTTTAGTTTTATGCTTGTCATTGTTGTTAATACAATGAAACAGATACATCACTTGGATGGTTGCTCTTTGAAAACAAAAATTAAGAGAATGACTACGCCTCAAAAACAAGATGTCTTCTTTAATAGAAAAAAGCGAATTTCAGTCGAGTGAAGTAATCGCTTGTCACAAAACTTTTCAAATTGTTTAGACTGCGAAAGTAATCATGAAATCAACTAATATTGTTAACAAGTAGCATAAGTTTTTCTACAAGTATATCGAAAAAAGATGAGAGGAAACTAAAAATAAAAACATCAAAAAGAATGAAATAAATAATTTCCCATTGAGAAGCATCACACTTAAACTACTGTGTAGACACACATTTTCAATACACAAAGTACGATTGATTGGAATTTACTATTAATTCTGGTAATGTAAAAATAAAAAAGGAAACAAGTCGGACACACATCGGAAATAACGCTTCAACAAAAAAAATAATAATAATCGTAATAAGAGAGGATTACGCTGCTCTAGGGGTAAAAGACAACATTAATCCATTCTTTGACTGAATGACAGCGCTGTGATGAAATTTTCTTTCGTACCCAGTCTCGAGAGAGAAGTCAAAATTTGACACAATTTCTGAAATGATAGTTTTTGCTTCATTCGCTGCCATGATTCTTCCAAGGCATATTCTGGGTCCCATATTAAACTGAGGAAAGCTATACTGATCAGGGTTTTTACAATGTCCGTCTGGGAGAATCCACCTCTCTGGTTTAAATGATTCTGGGTCCTCAAAGATATTTGGATTTTTAGTAAATGACCAAGGATGGAAATTTACGTTTGAACCAGCAGGTACAAATACACCAGACGGGAGAGTGTCATCATTGATGGACGTTTTTCCATCCATTGGAACTGATGGCTGAAGACGAAGTGTTTCTAAAAAGACTGCCTGAAGATAGTGCATGTTTGATACACTGCTTTCAGTTTTTATTTCTTCGCGAACCCTTTCCAATGCCTCGGTAGACTTTGAGAGTTCCAATAACATCCAAGTGGCAGCAGCAGCAGTCGTATCCCGGCCTGCGATTATAAAGTTCAGTGCGACATCTCGAAGCTCAGATTCTTCAACTTCCGGTTTCTGATGTTTATAAACACACAGAATGTCCTTACCGTTATCCCACTGTTCTTGAGTCCTACTTGAGATTATATTATAAATAAATTGATTTACGAGTTTAATATCGCGACGTAGTTCCGTTTCTTCACCGTTTCCAATACCAATCTTAGCTAGTAGTTCTTCAATGTGCCAGAAAGCTTTGATAAATCTCCTCGCAGCAATTCTTTGGCATGAGTCAAAAGCAGCTTGAAACTGAAGGCTGCGTTCATCACCACCCATGCTATCTGAAGAAACACCAAGTGCGATTTCACAAATACTGTCAAAGGTATAGCTGTACATTAGAGATTGAATATCTATGAACTTCTGCTTTGAAGCTGCCAGTAGAGTTGTAACGGTTTTAGAACGAGCTTCGAAAACATATTGCATCGCATCCAACCTTGAACTGGTAAACATTGACACTGCAAGTCTTCGATGTTCCTTCCACTGTTCACCATCAGCTGTGAATATCCCCTTCCCGGTTATAACTTCAAATTTCGGTCGCCTCAAGGTGTGTTCGTAATTTAGAAAGTTTGTAGCAAAACAATATTTAACATCCCTCGGATCTGATAACATAAACTCTGTACTCTCTGGGGAGTAGTAGACCCAGGTTTTGTAATTAAATAATTTGCACTGCTTGTGAAGCCATTCGAAAACTTCTCCTTCATGAGCAAGTCTAATCAGCATTGGTGCCAATCCAAGTATCGGAAGATGATTTCCAGGGCTGGGAAGGTCTTTTGTTAACGATCTCTTCTTCTCCTCCCTCAAATGGAAGAACACAACCATCACAAGAAGCAACACTGCTGGAGCTCCCAAGTAGATGGCTAACGAAGACATTAATACTGGCTGGCTGTTAGGTTGTGAAATAAGAAACATAAACACTTCAGATAGCAATCGTCAGACTATTCCTTTCGTAGTTGTCACAATAATGTTTAACGAGCCGACTACACACCATTTCAAACTCTCAACTGATAAGAACCCTACTGTGAATATAATAAGGAAAACAACACTGAAAACAATCAAATTTCAAAAATATAACCTCAACGAAAAAAAGTGTAAGTTTGAAGAAGTGTAAAACGAAGCAGGTTAATGATCATCCTCACCTCCGGATTGCCAAAGTATTTGTTAATATGCATTAACAAAATGGACTGCAAAAGCGAGTTTGCCTCCAAGTGCCCCCCATCTTTCGGGCCAACAACCGTACTTACCCTAGCGATCCTTTTCCAATTAACAGAAATCAATATTATTAATCCAAATTCATATCCATCGAGTACATTGAAGGGATGGGTGTCATGCCATTCTTATCGATATTACTGCTGCTGATGTTTTTCTTTTTATCTGCTGACTTTGATGCTCCGGGATTACCGTACGAAATCGTTCCATCACTTCCCACAGTGAGATCCAACAGAGGCATCTTGTTATTATTCGTTACTGTGAAGATCAGGTGGCATATATTCCAAAAAGTTTAAAACAAATATTTTTTGTACCTACAAACCCATTGTTCGGTAGAAAGAGAATTGTGGCAGCGTAACTAGCCTCTTCTTTTATTAGGATTTTCTACCTGTTGCGCAACAAAATAAAAGTGTGAGTAAGTAAAAAAGTGAAGTTTGCCGATTTTTTTTTTTTTCGTTTCTTTTCCACAAAAGCTTTAAATACCACGTTGTCTACCCCTTCAGCAAACAAAGAATTGCCCAAAAGGGAGTTTGATTTGTCGAATTGATAGTTATGATTGAAATTTAAAATAACATTAATTGAAATTTCTATTAAGTGTTAGCAGTGCGACAACATGCTTGAGATTCCTATAACAGTCGTCAAGTGTTATTGTACTAAGAGAGTGACAGGAGTCACCCACCTATTGGTTATAATATCAATATCGTCTACTTACTGTAATTAATGGTTTTTAACAGCCAGCACCACCCCACAAAATATTGGACGGGCCTTCGTTCGCAATGACTTCTCAACATCCGCGTGAGGAGTAATAAGTTTTAATATTCTCACATCCCTCGTCACGGATGCGGCTGCAACAGAAACGATGTGTCTCAGCTCAAATGGGTCGTAAAACTGGTGGTGTTGTTGGTTGTTATTTGTTGTTGCTTATTTCCCTTTCTCTTTATACAGTAATAGAAAACTACATACCCCCCTCACAAGAACGATACCAGTATTTCCGAGGTCAGGATTTACTCTCACTAATCGTAATGCTTTGACAACAATTGATACTGCTGTGTGTATTAGCGATGAAGAACTGACGGGGATGCTGAATGCAAAGTAGTCGAAAGGCTCTCCATCTAATCTCTGAAAGAAAGTTCTAGGAGTACCAAAAGCGTAGGCATGCTGTCTTTCGATATTTGGGAAGTGGTATGCGAAACCTTGATTAGCTTTTAAGTGATTAGCACGAACTTCTTCTCTGTGAAAGTTTAAATTAATATTATCCTCCGACAACTTCCTTGAAACATTATCATTATTAACAATCAAAACTTTATTTGCCCCACCTCGTAAGGCATAGCAAGGCGATGATCCACTATCGTCATTGAGGATCACACAATCTCGACCAGAACTGAATTCTTCAATTGCCTCCCTCCAGGATCGATATCCTGGGTTGATGTTGTGTTTTACGTTTCGCAGGATAAAATTAAATAGCAACCCATTTTCAGTAACCTTCTGAGTACGCAAGCCCTCATTCACTCCAATATATCCCGAATATTGCTTTGGGATAGTAATTTTTTTAGCCGATGCATTGCAATAAATAGATGTACAAGGTGTCCTGGTCTGCATGTATTCAATTAAATATGGAAGGTACGAAACAGCTATCTGATCATTAATAACAATATGAGCTGAGGTACGTAATAAATCTACTGTTAATGCGGGACAGCCGTCAACGTCACCATCAATTAATCTAAAACAATCAGTTCGCTCGAAATCAATGAATGACTGTCTGAATTCTAAGGCCCTGTAAAAGCGGCTGAACCAAAACTGCCTCCCCACAGTCAGGTATCTTTGTGTTTTCATTTCTTCTTTTGTGTTGCGTGATCGAGCACCACGTACCCATAAGAAAACAAAACACTTTTTTAGTCGCTTTTGCCAAAATCCGTAACCAACATTTACTCCACCATCTGAACTTCGAATAGCAACAACTAAATTATCATCCTTGCCGCTGGGTAGTCTACTGTAATTCGTCGCTATATCGCCTAACATCAAAATATTAGGTTGCGTCTTCTCACACGGCTTTCTTAAAATTACAAAGCTCGTTATCGTATCTCCCTTTTCAATATTTTTTTCATCAATCGAGATGGGATTTTCGTCCGGAATAATTTTCAACATTCCAGCAGCATTATCCATGTCCAATACACTTGTTTCGGAGGCAATGAATTGAGTTGCTTTAACAATTTCTTTGTCCCTGTCTAATTTCCAAGCGTACTTGTTTATCGAATCCGGGTCTGATGCTAATACCAGCTCCTCATCATTTCCATTCAACGAGTTCCACCTACGAGAGGTTGAGGGAGTACTTAGGCGACGAACAGCACACCTAAACATTTTTAATTCGCTTTCTTATAAACAATTACTCCCTATGAGTCTGTATATGTGAAAGTGAAGTAACAATATCTATCCAACAGCATTCAAAAGAAACAGCTCGCGGACAACAAGAAGTCGATCGAGTAACTTTAATAAGATTTAAGAATAAGAAAGGGGTAAGTGTGTGCATTTTAAGAGCAAATAAAAAGAAAGATACAAAAAGTGTCATACTGGAGTCGATCCCCTCAACGGAATCCATCCGGCATTGTGTCACTCAGGTACAGGTCGTTGTACCCATGGTGACTTGGTAAGTGTGTATGTGTGTTTGTGTGTTGTGTGTTTTGTTTGCTGGAGTTGTTGGGTGTATTAAGAATTGTGCAAAAAAGAAATACAGCCAAGGAAGCCTTTGCCATAATACAAGTGAGCAAGTAAGTAAGTTATTTGGAACACGTCCCTCAAATTGAAAACTCACAGCTTTCCATTGAGTCCCGCACCCCACCCACACGGACACAAAATATTCTGAACAAACAACAAAAGACATGCCGAAAAGCAAGTCTTGTTGAAAGTGTAAAAACAAAAGTTGCAAAACAAATAGTTGCTTATTTTTGTTGGTTTCTCTTTGCAGTATCTATGCGACTAAAATCGCTATTGTGCAAGTAGAGAAGACAAAATATAAAAAACCATCCAGATTACCCTTATATTTCGTTGAACGCAGACAAATCCTGTCGCACGGGGAAAATAAATCATGACTAGATTCCAAAGAATTTGAAATTCATCTGTCTGTTTTAATCCTGACCTGGTTAGCACCTTATCAGGCCAGCTCTGGCATCTAGTGAGTGACTGGGTATAACAAATAAAAGTTCTCAAAACAACATTAAAACCAGCTCAAAAAACAAACTATGAGATTTGCCTCATGGTTCAGTGCAAGTACTTAAAATAACACATTAATCGTATCAAAAGCTGCAAGGCAAATCAACATGGATGTGGAACGTGACCACGGCTCGATACGTAGCTTTCTTTATTAAAAGTACTTCTACTGAAAGCTACTTAGTCAACACCTTTCGAAAGATTCAGTTAGCCAAACTCTGCTACCGATTATCACCCTCAGCTAACAATAGTATTCATTCTTATGTCTGTCTAATTTATTACCTTGAAGAGCTCCAGATATGTTTCGATCAAGTGTATAATTTAGCTATTCAGAGGCAACACAGAGCGCAGCGTATCTAACAAAAGGGCAAACCTGAATACCGTACTTGAGATGTCTGTAGTCGGACAAGTTTGAGATAGATCTGAAGTCAATATTTGAAGACCTAAAAGACGCAGGAAAGGTCATTCTTATTATCTGATCTCGAGGAAGACGAGTTACAGTCTGCACATAAGAAAGGGGAAGTGAAAGGAGCTGATCTAAGAGTTGTGAACAGTTGTTACATTCATCTTTTTGATTAAAAGGAGCTCGTAGCCAATCAGGAACTAATTCAGGACAATCTTGAAGATTGTCTCTTAAGGTATAAATTGACGAAGTCTTGCTGGTCACATGAAGCACCGCATCGTCTATTGAAAGACGAAGTGAGATCGCCAGAGATAGAGCTTCTCTTTTGACTTCCGCAGATATAAACGTAATTAAGAATTCATTATTCACAATAATACTCTTTGCTATGTCAGTACCATCGCTATCAAGACCAACATCGATATCATCTGCCGTTAGAAGTAGAACTGGAGGCAAGAAGACCTTCACGGTCGTCACAAGATATGCCTTTCTGGTTTCCAACAACCGTTGGTAGAGTATACCGATGCAGCTACTTGGTGATCCCGCGAAGGGGTTTTTTTCAAAAAAGACACCACTAGGATGAAACTGTACGTCGTCACGTTCGGAGGTACACAGTCGTACTTCACTTCCCGTAGTGCCATGCGCAAGGGTCGCAATATTTTGAGGCAACCCATATGATAAAATCCCGAGAAGCAATACTTCCATATTAGGTGTCTCTGGTTTCGCCCTTTTTCGATCCCACCTTGACTTCATATTTAGCAGCGGTTGTATACCTTCCTGAAGTGCTTTTTTAAACTGGTTTCTCACTCGTTGCATTTCAATAAGCTTTCGTTCGTCGACGTAGTGATCTGCGCACCACTTGCGGATCTGATTGCGTTTCAGACGCTGCCACTGATTGTAAATATTTAAAACTGTGAAGAGATCCCCAAGAGGTGAATCGTATTCCTGAACAGTGCTGGAGGCTGATTTCTCGCGCAAGAAAACATGTGAACTGAGTGATAAAGCTGCTGCCAGTGTAAGGGAATTGTCCAAGACTGCAGGCAAGCTACAATTCTGGTGAAGGATTGAAGCAACAACAAGCATCCGACCAACTTCAATATCAACTGGTAATTGAGATACTAAAGAGCCGAGTGGAGTTGTTTTGTGAGTTGAGGATCCTTGCGGAAGTGCGATGCAATTTAAACGAATTAAATTAGAAATAGAAACTTCAACTATTGCTTTATCAGGTTGTTCTAAGAAGGGAAACTCCTTTACGTTGCACAATCCGAGTGAGACAATTTGAAGTAACACGTTATCTAGTGGGGTTCGGTGGATTTCAGGTTTCGTGAAATCATCGAAAAGAGAATACTCTTCCTTTGAATACAGACGATAACACCTCCCAGGTCCAGTTCTACCAGCTCTACCTTGCCGTTGAGAAGCAGACGACTTGCTGATCCAATCCTCTTGTAAGCTGCTGGTTCTGAGGTGAGGTACGTAAGTCATTGTCTTAACCTTTCCTGAGTCTATAACACAGCGGATACCTTCCACAGTTACAGAAGTTTCAGCAACATTAGTCGACACAACTATCTTCCGCTTTCCCCCAACAAGAGGCTTAAAGACTTTGTCTTGATCTTCTGGATGCATACCCGCATGAAGTGGGAGAGTTACAGTATTTTGGAGTTCATTATTGGATCTGATGTCAGCTATCAAGCAATCAATTTCTGCAACACCCGAGACGAATATCAAAACGTCGCCAGTCTCACCACTAAAGTCCCGCTCGATTTGTAATAGAGTTTTTATAAAAGGATTAGTCCTCAGTAGTCGAGTGGTATCATTGACAGAAACATCGTTTGCGATTTCATCTTCTGATAGTTGCGTCGTATGAATTGGGAACAACCTTCCCGGAATTTGAACGGTTGCGCACTGCGGTAACCAACTCTGAAATGATTCGATGTTGATAGTGGCGGACATTAAAATCCACTTGAATTTACGATGATTAAAAATAGTTCTGAGACACCCAAGGAGAAAGTCTGTAGTAAGTGAACGCTCGTGAACCTCATCAACGATGATGATGTCGTACTGCTCCAGGAGTTTATCGTTTGTCATGTGTCGTAATAGTATTCCTTCAGTTACAAAAAGAAGTTGAGTTCGCCGACCACGACGTTCAGAATCAAACCGAACTTGATACCCAACTTTATCCCCAACACTTACCATCATCTCATCTGCCACCCTCCTCGCTAGAGATGTTGCTGCCAGTCTTCTCGGCTGAGTACAAACAATTCTACTATTGTTGTACTTCTCTGACTCCAATAGTATTTGTGCTACTTGTGTTGACTTCCCTGAACCCGTGTCTCCAGCAATTAGTATCACGTCGTGGGTCTCAAGGGCCTTCAATATGTCAGGTGCCTGAGATCGAATTGGTAATTGTAATGTTGTTAGTGACTTCTTACGAAGAGCTGCGAGTGCTTTCTTTTGAAGGAACAATTCGAACAGTTGAACTGCTTCTCCGAAGGCTTCAATTTCACTTTCCGAAAGCGACGGGAGACTTCTTCTGGGTAGCTTTTCGGGTATGATGGCAAAATTTCGACAAAATTTCGGACTATATTTCTCCGGCAACCCAAGCTGCCTCCTTTTGTGTAAAACCTCTTCCGATAACATCCGTCTGGATCCCGTTGACGGCTTCTGCCATTTCGCACTGTACTTCTCGTAGAAAATTAGAAATGCTCTCTTTTCAGCTCCCCCTTGTCGAAACCAACTCTTCCTGGTAAAATACAGATCGTCTAGTGTTTCTTTATGCTCCAAATAGTTTGGAGGCCCCACTTCTTCCTTTTCTATCGTCCTCAGGAGTGACTCAAAGTCTTGTTTTGAACAGCACTCCTCTCTGTGAATCCTTTCATTCCTCATGTAGTAGTTTAGTTTGAGAAGCTGTGTAGTAATTATAAATCACAACCTAAAAACACAAAACACATGAGACTCTCGCCCTGTCAACGGCTAAAATGTTGCGTACAAAAGCATAAAAATACAATATTCACCACGAAGCTGTGCTTCACAGTGAGAGAGAGCAAGTGGATAGGCAGGCACCAAGCAAAAAATCTGTAAAGAACAATGCTAGGTACAGAATGCGTGTAAGCCGAATTCATATCTGTCGACACAGAAACTGTTGCAAATTTCTCTTCTTCAATTGAGAAGTCGAAGAGCATTGGAAGATAAGCGATTTACCAAGGAAGAGGAATATGGGTTGTTATCAAGATATAAAAAGAAATGTAAAAAAAACACAGCTGCCCACTCAACACTGCAGAATACGTACTACTGTTCGCATTAGTAAGTTCCGGGGGCTTCATTCAGTTTTTTGATAAATCAGATTCATCAATCTGTTCAAAAGAACTGATTTCTTAAAATCAACCAGAGCTCGTTAGGACGGGTTAGGTTATATTTACTTTTGATCGGCGGAGTCTATTTCTTCAACTACTGCTCGTTTATTGATGAGTGCGACTTCTCTTCATCGGAGCTACAATCGTCTTCCTTTAGCTTTTCCTTACTGTCGGTGAGGAGTAGAATTCCAAGTTGAAAGAACCATCAGAAGACGGCATCGCCTTGTTTGAGAGTCTCAGAGACTAGTTCCAATAACTACTGCCCGCTCCTGTTGTGAATTATTTTTTATAATAACAAATGTTGTTCTTAAAACATCTCTAAATACAATAACAGATAATAACATACAGATAGACCAGAAGGAATATCATACTGACCTGGCCCAGGACCATCAGCTGCTGGAACTTCTTGTGCTCTCCCACATATCGTTACAGTTGGTGATGATTGTTGGGTGCAATCAAAGTTTTGCGAATACGTTGCTGGCCCACCATCGGTGTTTGTTAACGGGAGAGGCCATCTCTGATTTGCCTGGTCAAAAGGTATCCCGTGTCTCTGAACAGCAGCAGGAGGAAACGTCCAAATGGTGCCGTCTTCAAATTGAATTCTAATAGAGTCTTTTGACTTATTGCTGTAACATAACCAAGGAGCGAAAGATTGTCCTCTACTTTGAAGTCTGTTTGGTCCCTCCGCGTGAGAATGCGCTTTAACTCTAAGTAGCCCTCCTTGTTGTATGAATGCACCAGTTTTGCCGCAGTAATCATCCTTAGCCATATCATCTTGATCCTGTCTGGCTGATCGCCATTCTCCTCCCCCTTTCCACTCAACAATACCCGCTTCTTCGCACAGCCTCTGAACCTCATCACATTCCGCAATGACCCGAACTTCAATATAACTTCGAAAGGACAGCGATACTCCCTTCGCAAAAGAAGGATACGGTTGAAAGTCATATTTTGGATTATAAACACCGCTGGCACCTCCACCAGGTCCAACGTTGTTAAGTCGTTGGGCGATTTCTGTGCGGCTGCCCATCGTACTGACTCGACTGTCAGTTCCCACTGCTCTGGGAAGTCTTCCATCCTTAAAATACTGACTTGGTCCAGGGTTGTCTCGTGTTTTACGAGATTCGCTTACTGCCATTGATGTAAATGGAGAAGGACCTTGAATAGTGTAACGAGGACCCCACTTTCCCATTCCTCCAACAGGATCGTAGGCACCAGGACCCACTCCGCCATGCCACTTCGTTACTTGGTGACCTCCGATATCTCTCTCTACACTACCATCGAATACTACCCGATAGCCAGATGTTGAAGCTTCAGTCTCCCCTGGCCAGGTTTCCTTTATTGTCGCCTTCATTACAGGACCACTGCTCGATAACATTACTCCGACCACTTCTCCTCTCTGATGAGGACATCTTGGAGATCTCACAAAATTAGTTCTGCGATGTTTTATTGTCGCTCCTGAACCAGGCGGTGCGATGGTGCTCATGATTTCGTATTCCCCAGGACCAGGGGACCCCGGAATGGAACTTGATTTGTTGGGAGGAACAGGTCTAAACTTCGGCCCGTGTACACTTTTTGTTCGAAGGGCGTTCGTAATTCTTGAGTGATTGTAGTAACCGGGACCAGGGACAGGATCGTCTTCTGTCTCAAAAGGTCTTCCCGCCATTGTTGTTGGATGTGCAGCTGCTTGCTTTGCCATATCAAAGCGACTCGTGTCATAAGCACCAGGACCAGGTGCTGCCATGTCTTCTGTTCGTTTTTCAGATCGGGCTGGTGGTTTCATTGTACCCGTTTTATTATACGATTGATTATAAAATGAACGATGTCCCCTGTTGTCTCTCTGAGGTGAATACGAGCCAGGACCAGGTATGTTTTTACTGACCCGTTCTTTCGGTGCCGGAGTTCCTATAGAAGCGCCACTGTGGTTAAATCTACGAGGGTCTTCATTGTGTAACTTAGATACACGCCATCCCGATAGTTGTGAAGGCTTCTTAGAAATATCAAGCGAGTCGTTGGCGTAATGACCAGGTCCTGGTTCACTCGCTGTGATTGCTTCACCCATTGCAGGTTTACAACGTTTTCCTTCTTCATGAATGTCTTCTTTGGGATTGGAACCACCGAAACTATAACCTGGCGCATTCTTCCATCGTAGTTTGGAGTCGGGATTGTATTCTCCAGGACCTGGCATTGGGATCAAATCCCCGTCTTTTGAATGTCTATGTTTCATTGTAACCATGGGACCAGTAGTTCCTATCCCACCTGGCAGATTATAACGAGGCCCAGGACTGCAGGCAACTGCATTGACTGGAAGCGGCCTACCACATATTGAAATACTTCTAACTGGTGTTCGTGGGCTCTGTATTCGAGAGCTGAGCATCTTTTGGACCAAATCTGTTTATAAATAATTATACAATTCTTCTGAAATAATCATTACGACAAAACACCTTCCTGCAGGTTCCTCTCACATTAAGTTTACTTTCGAAGGAAAAAGAAAAGTAACATTCCACAAGTATTAATATTATTTCTGAACGAATACGTAGAACGGTGGTTCGTAAATAAAGGGAGGGGAGATATTCAGAACTCGGAAGAGTCTCTGTGGGTTGCTAATAATTTATAAAAGCTGCCTGCGGGTTTGAAGTGAATCCATCGTCAACTTGTAGTCAATTCACTTTACGGTTGTGTCTTTTGACTCGATGTTGTTCTTACCAGTAGAATCATCTTTTTCGGTTGTGATGTGAGCTGCTGTTGCATCACAGAGAAGCGGCTGTTCAATAGAAGAAATTAAATTCGTATTCGACGAAGTGTTGGCCAGACTGTTAGCTGCCGCCTGGGAACGCTGTTTACGTAGAAGTTGATGAAGAGATTGCTTCTCACGTACCTTCTTACCAGAAGCCTCAGCAGATTCAATATCCAGAGCCAAGCGATAGTTAGTATAGTGGCGATACGCGTTAACGCTTGTTGGTTGTGTTATTTATTATTCATCAGTACATTGATATCCGAACAGCTGTAAATTACATACCTCGTACCTGTGGGAAAGAATCCAGGCCTCCCCGTGGAGACAGTGGCTCTACCAGAACGGCGTGTTTCGGTTTGATGTTGAGGATCGAATCCTTTTTCTTCTTTTTCTTTGGTATGATTACGAGCACTGCTCACACCACCGTAGTAATGTTTCATATCAGAACACCATCCTCTTAACATTGTATTGTTTCTATCGTATGGTGTGAACAGAGGAGGGAACATTGATATATAATTAGATTGTGTTATTTGATCTATTAAAGAAGTTTTCAATTCATTCCTCTCTGACTTCACTATCACAACACCACTCTTAGGTCTTGGTGGTTGCACAGGCTTCTTCGTAATTCTTGAAAGTCGAGCCGTAGCTGGCTCGGCCTTTCTATCTCGAATTGCCTTTCTATGTCCCTCCTGAAGTTTTTTCTTCATTTCTTCAATTTTTAGCTTTAGCTTTTCGCTGCTTTCCGACCTTTGCAACGGAGGGGGGTTTACATGTTTTTGTTTTGTGACGTACGTTCCTCCGACTAACCAGGTGTTGAATTCCTTAAGTGTTTTTGTTGAACCAATACCAGGCACATCCACGACCTGATTCGCAACCATGGCCTGGCAGCTTGTCGCTGATCAAATGGTGACAACGTTGTGTTCTTCCAATCTGACCTCTCTTCTAACCTGAATGAAAACAACAGATAAAACATCTTTCTTCACGTGGTGATAAGTTCGCGTTATTATCGTTTTTTTTTTTTTTTTCCCCTACTCTTCCTTCTCCACAACTAGAAAGCCGTGGAATCGAGTTCTTAGAAACGGGTGAGTGTTCTTAGAAAGTATAAAAATAAAAAAATCAAACAAGGCAGATGGGAAACGAGTTTCGGTATCAGTTTTTCAAGAAGACGCAAAGTTCGGAATGTCCTGCCATCCGATTGTGACTAGGACAGAAAGCACGCTGTGGCCTGAAGCTTCAATAGCCTCTCAAATGAGAATGGTTGGATTGTTTAATTCAAAAATATCAATTCTCACAACTCTGTTTTATGTTTCGAATTCTGAAGAAGTAAATTAAGAAAATAATAACTCAAACTTGCTGTGTTGTCAAAGTTTCCCTATTCACTCCCTCCTTCTTCGTATTTCTTTTTTTTTTTGTGGCACTGAAAAGGTAGTTATAATTAACAAACCAACTAACAATAAAAACTAATGATCATCACTGGATAGGGAAGGGTGAAGATTGCACGCAATCAATGTGAAGGGGAGAAGGGGGTTTCAATATCGGGGGCGCTACCTACGAGGCAAGCGGAGTCTACGGGAGGAATCACTCTACGGATTGTGAGAGGTTTTGTACAAACCTCTAAAACACAATTATTTTCGTTTTTCTGTTCTTTTTTCCTTTGTCATTATTTTTGTTATAAATGAACACCTTTCAGAACAATACATCTACTCCTCCCTTTGATCTTCGTCAAACATTCCCTTGTCGTTTACCATCCCGTGGTGTCCGAGTATCTCTGAGATGCGTTCTGTAGGGAAAGTGTCATTACCTCCAAATTCATCAAACCCAATAATACTGTGATGAGTCTTACCTCCTTCAACAAGCATCAGAGTTGGAAGCATGTAAACATTAAACTTCTCTGCCATACCCTCGACTTCCTCAGCGTTAATCTTTGCGAACAGTGTTTCCCAGTGTCTTTTAGCAAGTTTTTCCAAATGACCATTTAAGATTTTGCAACGCTCAGTAGTTTCTCTGTAAAAGTGGATTACACATCTTTCGTTCTTTTTACAGAACTCAAAGAACTCTTCTGGTTTTCGGATCTCTTGTAAGATTCCGTGACCCTTCTTACCCCACTTGTCCTTCTGCTCTCTCATTTTCTTCAGCTGCTTTATTCTTCTTTGTCTGATGACATCCAAGTCGTCTTCTTCCATCTCATCCATCTGTTTGAGTTCAGCATCCAACTGCTGCTCTACAATCTCTGCTGCCTGAACCAAGTGCTGTGCTAAGATTTGTTCAGCCATATTTATTGTGTTTTGATGAGGATCTGTTATAAAGAAACACTAATGTGATCAGTCCGAGTGAGTACTCAACAGCTACTATGACTGATGTTTACTTGATTTCAACAAGTAATAATCCAATACATCGCTAATATTTAATACGAGCCTCGATAACCAATCTTCTATGTTGCAGTTCTCTGCACCAGAGCAGCAGCGACGCTGCTAATTGTGGTACGCGACGCTGTCACATTTATTTCTTATTACCAAAGTTGGCAGTCGCAGCAGCTGCGTTATTTAACTTAAATTAAATATCTACAACAACAGAATAAGAAAATCCTATTCATAGTACTCGTCATTATCGTTAATGCACACATCTGGTAACCACGGGGGGTAGGTGCTTGCTGTAGCATTTTCAATAGGTCAGAAACTCTTTATTTTCGACGCGAAAATATTTCCTCATCTAATTTGTGCTCAGCAGTAAATCCAAAGAGTTGGTTTAACATTTCGTCCCTTGAGACGGATGATTTTTTTTTTGATTTTGGTTGAAATAAGGCTTTTTTCGATGATGAAACTTCACCCAAGTAGGCTGCTTGAACAATAGGCAGGAGCTGTTTCCAAAAATCTTTTGACGCGGTGGATAAATCGGGATTTTCTTTTTTAAACTTCCTGAACTCTTCTACTCCTACGCTTTCCGTCACCATGGTTTTCATTTCTTCTCTGCCGTCGTTCTCTCGATTTTTTATTACGGTTTTCTTAATATGATTCTTCATGACAACGCGGTCTTTGTCAAGTTTGAACTGTTTTATTAATTTAATTAAAATCCTTTTTTATCGACGAATCAAATAATAAAGGGCGGGGGGTAACTTGATACTAATATTAAATGGAGGCGGGGGGATATTTGATACTGTATTTTCAAGCTCAAAAGGAACAACACTTTCTCCGACAATCTTGACTGTCAGCGGCAGCGTAGTAAATGACTGGGGGGATTAACTGTTCGAGTTTGCACGTAAAATAGAAATGTATTGTATCACAAACAACATAACGATAATTTAACATTGCTTCTGAGATACAGTTGACTAAAGGTAATGTTAGTGTAGGTATACACTCTGCGATTGACGTAAATACTTTACATTATAATAAATGTTTCTAACTTAGCTGCATGCACATCTCTTTTTCCGTGTTGTCATTCAGTGCAGTACGGAATCGAGTTATTCAATTTTGAATTAATCGTGAGCCTGGGAAACCAAAACCAGGGTATAATGTAATACGGCAGAGTGTACAAATTACTTGCTTAAAATCAACAATTCTTTGAAAAAAATATGTTAGCAAAAATTGCTAGTTTCGTAGCACACTACTAGCGGAGCACTCACAGGGAAACTTTGACAATGTAAAAACAGTAACAACTTCAGGTATTAAAAACAAAATTAACATCAAGTACTTGACTGGAAAATATTTGTAGTTGTTAATCAAAGAAAAATTTCGTTTAGAAAAAAGAAAACATAAAAGAGAAACTATATTTTTTGTCTTACTGACCAGAAGACGTTGTCGAATCTGGTAATTCGGGGACCACGTACTAACAGGTTGAGCGTCCCATTCCCTGTAGTCCGTTACAACTTACACTTAACCGAAGTTAGAAGAAAAAAACAGTTCTTATTCTAGCTAGTTCGTAGCACACTATTAGCGGCGCACTCCTTTGTTATAAAAGTATAACGTTTTGAGGATAATCTAAAGCTTTTAAAGGCGGGGGGACCTTTGATACGATACGAAAAGATTTATCTGGGAAGAATACTGCAGGTCTTTGGGGGACTTGGATAAATAAATCAAGGTTAAGGTTAACACGCAACAAACCAGACATGAATCATCACAACTGGATTCCGTCCACACAAAATCGCATGCTTCAAATAAATTACCAGAGAAAGAAATGCTGTCAAGTCGGGGGGGCATCTCCAAGACGAAGGTCTAACATACCATCCAACTCTCATTGTTTGTTGCAAGTCCCTTGGGACGGATGATTCCTCTTACTCCGGCATTAATGGATTTCTGCGTTCTTGCTTCCCCACCACCAACTGCTCGATACGGATCCTGAATTCGAACCAATGCGTAACTTGCTCTTCCTGTAAACCAACGAGCACATCGATTCCCAACCAACATTTTAACTAAGTAGAAAAATTAAGTTAACAAAGTGATTAGACAACATCAGAACTAACGCAAAACAATTGACCATCCAATGACACCTGTTCTGGTAATAATTATTAAGAGCTCCGCGGATAGAACTTCCTCTCAAGGCCTACACACTGCTATTAAATAAATACACACTATGCACTATATCAAACTATAGAGGCATACGGAGCTGGGCTAATGCGCAGTAAATTTGATAGAAAGGCCTACTCGCAGTGCGACAGTTATTGATACCAAAAGGTCTAACAAAGATGTCACAACATTTCAGATTTCAACAAGGTATTCCATCTCATTCATCAAAGAGAGCTGCTACAGTTGTATTGATCTGTCTAATCCGCCTTTGCGGGTGAGGACTTCTTAGGAGAGGCCGTCTTAGGCGCAGGCGCTGGTGCAGCACGAGGTGAACCTTTTGTAGGAGAAGAGGAAGACTGCTTCTTTGGAGAAGAAGTAGGAGCCGATAATTTTGCAGCAGGTTTGGTTGGTAGAGATGATTTCGGTGTTGGTTTGAATGCAGCTTTAGGAGGCTTTACTTTTTCCTTATCCTGCGCACTCTGTTCTTCCGAATCGCTTTCTGATGATCCCGAACCTGAACTTCCGGAATCTGAGTCAGAAGAATCAGAAGAAGAGCTGGTTGAGTCCTCGCTGCTGGTTGAAGTCGCATCCTCATCTCTAATAAAAGAATCATCGTCTTTTGGTCTCTTTCTTCTTGGGGCTGCTCTTGTCGCCTTTCTCTTTGGTGTCTTCAGAGAATCCTCTCCATGTTTCTCTCTAAACTCCTCGCATTCTTTTTCAAATCTTTCCTTGTCTTTCTCTACAAGTGCGTCAACCTTCTTACGGTCTGCATCTGTAATTTCTTTCCACATCTTTCCGAATATCTTCGCCAATCCACCAACACCAACTCCTGGATTGTTAGCAGCCACTTGTTGACGTACAGTTGATGTCCAAAGGATGTAACCAGATTGTGCCTATATTGGTGTAGGTTGACAATAAACTGAAAAAACAAAACAAAACAAAAACGTAAAATTGAGAAAAGCAAACCTTCTTTGGTTTCTTTGGTCCAGTGTCTGTCTTCTTACGCGGTGCTGACTTACGTGGACTTCCTTTTTTACCTGATCTTTTACTGGATGATTTACGTTCTTTCTTACCTACTCCTCCGTGTACTTGTGGAGCTTTCAATTCCTGTTTTGTTTTGTTAAAGCCAAGGAGTCATTTCACATCGTAGCAAAACAGATTACGATTAAATTCATACTTCAATAACACTCGGGTTACGATATAAGTTTGCCTTGATGGTTTCTTCAACAGCTTCTCTGAATTTCTTTTTCTGTTCAGCTCCCTTGAAAAGCTTTCTGTATTCTTCCTTATCTCCTTCCTTAATCTCCTCTTCAAGGGCAGTGCGAACCACCTTTTTTTTTTTTTTTTTTTTTCCCGCTGAGAAAATAAAATGGAAACACACTTCTTCGTCTCCCAGAGGATACATAAATGTGAAATAATTTCTCTTTTCCAGATCCTTGTCTCGACATGCAGTAATAAGGAAGACTCGGGTTGACTGGGTTGGGCTCTTCGGCAACAAAGAAATTTAACTAAAACCGCATCAGGTTCAATTTGTCAAAATCATACCGTTCTGCAAACCTCAACTGAAATCTCATACCCTTCGAGTTCAATGACTTTCCCGATCTCTTCTATCATGCATTCCTTTGATGGAAATTTCATTGTTGTTTTATGTAGTCTTTGAGCTGGTGAGAAACATAAAAACTAAGCAAACAAATAACTACACAACTCAACAAGCAGGTAAGTAATTGACACAACGATTATCATCAAAAGTCTGTAAGTTTTTCTCTACAAAACAATAGAGAGAGAGAGAGCAATGAATAATAATAATAATAATTATGTACGCTGCTTAAAACAATTGAGTCGATAGGTTCCACATGCAATAGATTACCTTACCGACCTTTGTGTGTTCATTTAATTGAATTAAACTTCGAGAAGATCTAAAGAAGGCTTCCATGAGCTGTTTCAATTTTACTTACTTTGTAAGTAAAAAAAAGAAAAAAGGGGGAAAAAAAAAAACTTTCAGATCATTTCAAAGTCATAAAAATGAACAGCTAATAGTTGAGAAGGATAATAGAATTCTTTTTATGAAACTTTTGAAGAGGAGTAAAAAAAAAAAAAAAAAAAAAATTAATCGAGCCTTTGATTTCGTTCGGTTACTCTCGTTGAATAGTGAAGTATAATGGGAGGCTTAAAGAATCACTTGCATTAGGCTTGGCGCTGCTAGTCAGAAATCAGAAAACTCTTTACGGACACATACAAAACGTTTTTGCTTTTTCGCAGTCGCTGAGGCCAAAGTAAGAGGTTAACTTGGCTTCAGCAACTCAACTAGAGAAGGAAAAACACGGAGGGCAAAACGGAAAACTGAATTGTGAACTGCGATCTAAAACTACACTTCCATACAAAGGTGTGGATGTCACATGTCCTTAACTCAAGTATAAAAAACCACACAGATTAGACTCCCACAGACCATGACACGACAAGTTAACAAGTAATTGACGTAAACAAGAACAACCATTCAGATTATAATTAGTTATCATCCTGAAGAAGTGCTTCATAAGGTAAACAAGAAAAGAAGAAAACAGTTGAAATCTTTCAGATTCGTTAATATTATATTTTACTGAACACAGACAAAATCCTGTCGCACCGGGTGAAAATAAATTATGATCACAAGAAATAACAGTTTTCAATCTGAATAGTTTCTTCTCCGACGTCGGTACGACAAAAAAAAAGAAAATATGTTAACATTGGTGGTCTGGCCATCCAACTCTACTCCTTATGTGTATCAGAGGAGACTCACACTCGTTGGTTAGAATATACACCAGCGACAATATAACTGGGAACTATTCTTTATTTTAAAAAAAAAAAAAAACATAATAAAAAAGACGATGTTTGAATCAGTCTGAAAAAAGAACTCAAAAAAAAAAAAAATACTTGTACTGGTTAGAAGGTCAAATGCAAGCGCGCACATCAAAAAAAAGAAAAGAAAAAAAAGGAAAAAAAAAAAGAAATCAGCACTGCTGTTAATTTATTCAGAGAGACTTTCGTTCAGTAAACTAAATGACAACCGTAAAACTCCTCCAATTTGGTTAACAGTTCATTCTTCTCTTTAATTTAATTGCAATCCCAATTAAGAAGGTCAAGAACAACACACACACACATTCAACTACTCCCAGAACCTAATAATTCCATCATCACAACAAGTAATTAAATCGTCTTTGATGGTAACTAAACTTCTAATGTTGTGTCTGTGTCCTCTTATAATTTGTTTTAATTCAAAAGAATCATTCTCAAAGACATATTGATGGATATCAGTTGTGAGGCCAACACTAGAACCACGTCCACTAAAGTACAGGAAGGGATTTTGAAAAGCTGCTGAGAAGGAAAGGAACTTTTCTTTCTTTTCAATACCGTCAGTTAGAACATTGAGACAAGTCTGATTAGATGTGTCCCAATATCGAACCGTACCATCGCTTGCTGCAGAGATAAGCCGATTTTCAGCTATGTCTAACAAAGAGTTACAAGCATGAGTGTGGGCATTCTTGAGAGTGTATAATTTTTTCATCTTAATATCATTTTCTTCCTCGTATCGATAAGCAACAATATCAACGAAGGGTTTCCCACCCGAAGAACACATACAACAAACGAATATAATTTTATTATCTCTCGAGATGGATAAACATGAGATCATACCATCCATGTTCCCCACAACAACTCTTTCCAATAGATGACCATCAGAAGTGCGGTGTACTCTGATGGACGTGTCTCGATGTGTATCATAATAATCACCAAAAACGATTATGTCACTACTGATCGGAACAAGTAAGGTCGCTGAACGGTAAGGGCTTTCAACAACTCTCACAGTAAACCCTTGAGCACTCGGGGTATGTATTTGAAAAAATATATCAAACTCGCTAATTGTGTAAAAAATAACCTTATTTGGATCAGCTACCACATCAACGATACCTTTATGTTCAAGATTCTCATGGAGCATCTTATTACTATCAGCGTTAAATATTTTAAATTTCCCCTGAGTCATACCGATTCCCAGAAAGCTATCGACAAGCGCTATGGAAGTGCAGATGAAACTCGATCTTCCGAACTGTAGCGAACACTTTTCTATAATCGGCAGAGTTCCATTTTCAGAATCACGAACACATCTACACTGTGATTCAGGTTCTGACACCTCACGTCGTAAGAGTTGCACTGTAACGTCTCTAGTGATACCTATATCTCTGAGACGTGTATTCCTTACTTCACCTAATTCAGAAATAACGCTTCCCTCATACAGCAAATGATAAGAAAACAACGAACAGTAATATTCTCTTATTTTAGCTGATATCTCTTTCGTTGTTGTTGATGTGTTGCACTTCATCGCAAAAGCAGGTGAGTCCCCCAACGGTATGACACTGATTTCGATCTCAACTTCTGGTTGCGCAGGGAAGTTCATCTCTTCCGCACGTGATTTCTTTGACTTCACACATCCCATGTTATGAGAATCTTGATTTTAAAAAGAATTAAATAAAATAAGTTACTCTCCAAGTGTATTAAAAAAGTACTCAACAGATCTCAACTCACTAAATTAAAGTTTTATTGCTTCCTGTCGAGAGAAAATCAAAATTAAAAGATTCACAACATTACCAGTTCCTAACTATTAGTACAATATTAGTTATATAACTCAAAATCTATGTTATCTAAGAAGGAACTAAGAAAATACAAAAATATCAATTAAATAGTCGGATTGAATTCCTTCTTATTTTTTATAAACCAAAACAGCAGTCTTTTGATCACAAAGAGGTCTGCTGTGAGTCAACACGGCGTAGTAATTACTGCTGTCGGTAAAGTAGCTTTCGTCTTTGTCGCTCTCTCTCTTGCTTCTGTTCTATTTGATTGCTTTCTTCTTTCACAAGTTGATAAGACTTCGGAATGTGTTCTGAAGGAAGAAGTGGAATTCCAAGCATCAGTTTCTTATTTTCAATAAGAGAATCAAGACGAGCAATACTCGTACGAAGACGTTGTTCCTGAGCTTCATCATGTTCAGTACAAGAGAATAGTTCTGTTGGAGCTTTTGGAAGAATCCGTACTCTTCTTTTGTCTTTAACAGAAGTCGTATTGTTAGTGAAGTTGTTGATATTTGATGATATCTCTCGCAGTGGTACTTTCATAACGGGGAGAGGGGATTCTATTTCGTTGTCGGATTCATCACCAGAATCGATTTCAACAAAACTATCGTCAGATGCTGTTGAAGAATATCTGTTGTTGTGGTGTTGAATCTCTTTCTCTGGGTTATTACAGTTCTCTTCAACTTTAAGAAACTCAGCCATCGATTTCCTGACATCACTCCCTGCAATTGGTCTCTTAGTTAATTGAGTACTTTCACTTCCTTCGGAGTTCTTAGAAAGTGTTTTCACAATCACTGATACCGACCATTCTCTCCTCGCTGTTTTTTTCTTCAATCTAACTTTAGCTATTTCTTCCTCCTCTCGAAGCTTTGCTTCATTCCTTTCTTGAACTGCTCGCCGTAGTCGTTTTTTATTATCAGCTGCCCAACGCTTTTCCTGAATTCTCTTATTCCCATCCGCGTAATCACTTAACGCTTGCGGGGGGGTGATTGATCCTGAAGCATATCCCATCACTGATTGGAAAAATAATTATTATTTTTACTATTTTTACAAATGTTGTCAGCATCCAATGCCGAGGAATCCCAGCTGAGAGTTTCCCTCTTAAGGGTCACTAAAACACGAACGGGCATGAAAGTATTCCAAGCACGACAAAGACTTCGCCTTTGGAATACCGTAACATGCTGCCAACATTCTTTCTTACCAAACAAAAAACAGAATTTTGATGGACATTATTACCAACAATTGAAAAAATTGAAAAGACGTTAAAAGGCATCATTTAAAAATAAAATCTTTGCTGGGAAATATCAGCTGAGGGCCAACTGCCTGGTTTCGAAAACGTCTTAAACGCAATAGTTGTTTAACCACTGTACTACACTATATAAAACAAAAAGTAAAATAGTTTTGCCCTTTCAAGAGAAATCTACCACAGCAGCTCGGCTTCTTTGGCGCACTCTGTAAATTCTTGAAATCCTGGGTACAAGGCAATCTCTGAGTCATCCTTAAAGTCTTCATTCAGAACAGGCGATATGTCTAATGGAACGTACTTCAGTAGTAGTTTCTCTTCGTGGGGTGTAAGAGATTCGAGGAATGTGTTGACTGTTGTAGAATAGTCGGCTGCTTTCAACAGCTCATCAAGTGCAGTTCTGGCCACAATAACTGAATCGGGTGTCGCACACGAGGTATCAAAAAGTATATTTCTGAACTCACGAAAACTATGAGACCTCAACCAATCTTGTTTTCCTATTATTATTTCTATAGATCCGACCTGAAGAGCTCTCGTTGAAGGAGGCAAGTCAGTGATTGGAAATTGTTGCTGCTGATGTTCAAAAGCATCTCTGCATAACCCTTCAAACTGCGCAGCGTACAAGACTTCAGTAATTGAAGTGTTATCGTCATTACCATCACCATCACCGCAGGGTAAACAGATTGGATTCATCATTGTATTCGTTGGTTGATTTCTAACCTTTCGATAGTCAGCAATCGAAGAAGGAATTACAACAACTGGTTTCTTTGATAAGATAGGCATACATGGTCCTGTTGGATTAATTCTGTCCTTCGCACATATTTGTGTGCAGGAACCAAAAGGGGCCCACAAGGCGCTGTCTTCATCAGTTCTCCAAAAGGAACACGCCGTGACTCGAATGTCAGGATTGGATTTATAATTTTCAGCCATCCAAACGTAAGGATTCGCATCCCAAATACGATTGAATTTATTATCTTGAGGAAACGTTACTAATACTTGTTCGCTGGAATCTGTTGGTGAACCATGCGACCAGCTGCCATTTGGAATCGTCATCTCCTCACATTCACTCGACTCTACTCCGACGGATAAATAAAAATCACGTTTTTGTATTTCCCATCTGGTGCTGGACACAACAACACTTCTATCACTTATTAAAGTATTCTTTAAGTGAGGTATTACTGGTCTGCTGTGAACAGTTGATTTTGGTGGAGGTTTAAACAAACAAGCTTTGTCTATAAACGCCAGAGCCCAACTCATCATTAAATAAAACTTAACACTCGAAGATAAAGGTTGTGAGTAGAACTTTATCAACTTTGATGAAGTAATTAAATTAAATCTTTCGAGAATCTCGAGCACTACTCCGACGGTGGTGCAGATATTTTCCATGTTGTCGATTGTGATGCCGAGAGAGTAGATTTTTGATTCGACGTTCTCAGGATCGATTTTCTTCAAGTGGAGATACCATTGAACAATTTCCACAGCAATCACACAAGAAGAGTTTGTTCCCGAGCTAAACTGTGAATACTTCATCGACTGTTGACTTGTGGAAGCAAAATTTCTGTTTGTGTCGCAGAACACCGCTGCCATGCACGCCTCTGTTGCAACACCAAATTTTGCCGCGATTGTGAGAAACTTCGCCCACTGCCAGTCCATTTGAATTTTTGTTTGAAGTAATCCCAAAGGAGTCAAAAAATAGCACTTCAACGGCGTGCTGGTATCCACCGACAAGACTCGATTTTCCAACGCTGCACTGAACTCAATGACTTCTGATACCACATCTGAAGTAAACTGATGTTGTCCTTCTCGAAGGATTGATCTGATTGACTTCTTCACATCTGCTTCTGGATCTTCCCAAGTCCCAGCAAGTAGAGTTCTTAAAGCAGCGATGGCTAACAGTAAGTCTGCCGTAGTATTGTTATTTCTTATGAAATAGGAAAGCCCCTCTGAAACTAACGCACAAGGAGGGTTCCTGATACGGGCATCAGGACTCTGATTGCAACTGGCCACTTTAATTAAAAAGTCAAGGCAAATAGACTCTCCCTCCCAAGCACGAAGCCATAAATCTCTATTATTATTAATTACAGGAAGGGATAAGGTATTTCTAAATTCTTCGAGTGAATTAATTGTCGGGTTTGAGACAGATAGAGCTCCCTGTTTTAAAAGCATCAGACAGGCTTTCTCAATAATTCTATTTTGACAAGTAATCGGATTATGATAACAGCTGGTTATCAAACTAGATACGATTTCATCACGTTGGGTTTCAGTGACTGTTTGTGAGGCTGCAAGGAGTTGTCGCAATGGGACAGAAAGTCCTTTAACGAGGAGTTCAGGTTGACGAAACTGAGACATGCAAGACCACTCCCACTCAGTAATCAATCTGTAAACCTTTCCATTACATGTTCGACCTGTTCTTCCACGACGTTGGTTTGCCGCATCTCTATTAACCTGCATTGTTTGAACACTAAAACTATCAATAGCGTACCGACCCAAGCAGCAGTCAATCACCGCACTGACATCTGGGATTGTGAGACTTGACTCTCCGCTGTTTGTCGATAAAATTATTTTTATTTTATTAGTTTTTTCCTTCACCCTATCCTGCACATCAACAGGTACATTAGAATGAAGAACATAAACTTCAATTTGAGATCTGATCTTTTCTAATAATTCAGATCGAAGTCGTTGAATCTCTGCATACCCAGGAAGGAAGACAATAATCCCTTTATCATTACCTCGTATTATTAGAGTTTCCAGTAATAAAAGAGCTAGTCTGATCCTTTCATCATTAGGTAACAAGTCTTCTATCCTATCAGAGATGCCTTTCAAGTAAGAAGACAGACTTCCATTTGTTGTTACTATTCCGTGTTCATTCAGTCTGATGTCAAAGGTTTTATTTAATATCGTCTCGTGTAACCTTCCTCCACACATGTCACTTCTAGCGAGATTGCTTGAAGCTCTCAGAAGCTTTAATATGTTTGATGACTCCAGAGTGTTTTGGATGTTTTGATTAACCAAATCACTAATAGTAAATATTGAATAAAACTGTAAGAATTCACCATAAATCCCGTGAGCGTCTCCAAGATAATCGTCAACAAGTTGTTTAAATTGACATTCATAAGAAAGTTCATACTCAAGAGTTTCAAAAATACATTTCTTAACAAGCGGTGCTTCCATATTCACAAGCGACGTCATTCCCTCAATTGGAGCAGTTTCAAAGTAATTACGAGGACGTTGTGTTATCTCAGACATGATTTCACTTAAATATACTTCTTGAACTTTATATTTATTATTTTCTGACTCAGTCAAATCGATTGTTGCGATGTTGTCCTCAGAGATTCCCTGATCTCTGAAATGTCTGAGCATTGGATTGACACTACAAGTAGCACTCATAATAACTAACTTAATATGGTTATCACGTACAGCTGGAAGTAGCATTGATCTGACCAGATCTATGTCGATGCTTCGCTCGTGAATTTCGTCTAGGAATACGTGAGTGTAGCCTTCTAAAGTGTTTGATCGAAGAATCATATTACGTAGGCATCCATAAGTACAATATTCTAAAGTAGTGTTAGCAGTTGTTTGATTATCAAAACCAATTCGATAACTAGTTTCTGAATAAAATATTTCATTAACACCATTCGTTAACTCTTTCACTCTATCGCAAAGTTGTATCGCTGCTAATCTTCTCGGCTGTGCAACTGCGATATTCACTTCTATATTCTTAGCTAACTGTGCTATTCGGAGAGCACTTGGAATAATTGAACTTTTACCACATCCAGTGCCGCCTGTTATTATAACAATTTGATTGCTATCAATGAGGGGAAGTACTGTTGGAAGTTTCTTGAAAGCGGGAAGCTTTTGCACATTCTTACCAAGCAATTTTCTTTTAAACAAAACCATATTAAATCCATCATTCTTTGATGAATTGGATAAAGATGTTTGAATTTTGTGAAAAATAACTTTCGGTGGAGTCATCTCTTGCTTTTGATACTTCACAAGCTCTGCGTCCCAGGGGTGTTCAGAGACGATGTGAATGCGGTGGTTCGAACACCCACTCAGAAAAGTATCAACGTGAACACTCAGCCCTCCGTCAGTGTCATTGTCGAGTATAACAATTTCACATTTCTTGAATTGCATTTCCCACAAGTCGAGAGAGAGCGTAGAAACAAAATTATCCTGCTGTCTACCACCACTCTCTTTCATTTCAATGAGATTGCGAATGAACTTCCCTCCTTCCTTAGCTACTCTTGTCTGCATCAGGTCCTTCGCTTCCTCATCAACTCTGCAATAGTAGACGTGCCATACTATTTTAGAAACTGCGCACTTTATACCCTTTTTGATTCTCCTAACCTCCTTCAATAAGCCAGCTATTTGAGTTACTTTTACAATTCTACAATACGCGTGGAGTTCGAGCGGTTGGACGTACTTTTTCTTTCTCGGCATTGGTACGGTCTGGCTGGTTGAGAAATATGAAATATAAATAAAAACATTTTAACACTAAAAAAGTGTGGGGAAGTTTACTTTAAATCGTCCATACTGCGCACCTGAAACAGAGATGTCAATTAATTATAATTACTACGTCGGTTATAAAAAAACGAATATTTTTAGCTATTAAACAGAGAGATCTCTGCTCGCTGTTAGTATGTTATGCAGTTCTTATAAGATGGAAAAGGGAATCTATGAGGGGATGGTTTCCTGTTTTGCACGGCAGCAACGAGGAAGATTATTAAAAAGAAAAATACATAAAAGAAAACCCTTTTTTTTTTTTTTTTAGTGTGTATGTAATCTATGAATACTAAATCTATAAAAAAAGAAAAAAACTAAAAAAGGAAGTTAAGATTCACTCCAGGACCTTCACATCCCATTTGAATAACTCTGCTCCTCCTTCTCTACTAATGGAATAGAAGTTTTTACAATCTGAAGTGAATCCACACTTTAATGGAGTATTCACATGGCCATCAATGTCTTGCATTGTTCCATAATCAAAGTCACAAAGTGTGATGGTGCTACAAGAAGGAGAAAGTAACGAAATAAAAACTTCGTCTCGAGATATTTTAAAAGATCGAAAACAGGGTTTGTGAAGATCGATAGTACGAGAGATCGCTATGCCCCGAAAATCGAAAAAAACGAGAGTCGCGGAAACGAGATACACAACATGCGAACCACTTGGGGTTAGACAAGTGTCAAAACACTCCGTCGGTGGAACAAACGTCCGCAAAACTGAAAGTTTCTTCTCATCATACTCAAACACATCAATAGTTTGATCTTTCTTATGTAAAACGATGCTGCTGTTTAAAGCTGCCTGGTCAAGTTTTCCGCTGTACTGAACACCTGCTTTAGATCTACCTGATTGTTTTGTACTTTTCAGAAGTACCTCAGACTCAATACCACTTTGAGATCGTCCTTGTTGAGATACTAAATGTTTACAAGATAACTTTATCACATTATCGTTAGCATCGCACGCAAACATATTAGCGAGTTCGTAATTGCCTGCCCAAATGATATCCGTAAGTCCGTATTGTGAAACTTTAAATTTGTGTTTTAGCTGAAGTTCAATTCCCCCCGTAGTCGCAGGAATCATTCCAACTACAGACAGATATCCTTCAGAATCACTAATAAGGATTCCAAGCTTCTCGTGGGTTAGAATTTGAGTGATAGTGGTTCCAGTAACAGGTGCCATGGGACCCATAATTTCGAAGATATCTCCAACAGATGTGATAAGTGTGTTACTTGCTCGATGCCACACACCAATAAATCCATTACTCGCAGCAACAGTTATGAGGTGTTCTGTATCAGATAAGAATAACTCACCACAAGACTCAAATAATGAAGATGAGATCTCTGAAGTAACAACACTCGATGAACAAACTAATTCCGGTTGATACGACAAGTCTAACTCAACTGTGCCTCCGTAGTCAGTAAACACACTAACTTGACAACCACTACGACGTTGTCTCAGACAAGGTGATGTTCTTGAACAATTTCCTGGAATTTGCACTTCCCTAAGTGTCGTGAAACGGAATCGAACTGAAGGAGTTTCAGCTGAGATTTCAACAACAAGAACACTTCCCTGTTGAGTTGTACACACAGCAGTGTTAGATTTCGACATAAACGAAACTCCAGAGATTGAAGCAAAACGATTACTAGACGGCTGATGCTTTGCTACAATACGAGCAGCCTTAGGACGCTGTTCATCAATAATCCAAAGCAATAAATATCCATCACAACCACCTGATATAATTAAATTAGTACGTGACATTCCTAAATTAGTATCAAAGTACTGCGCGATGGTCAAACACTGAAGTCCAATTGTTTGATGTGTTTGAGAACTCGAATTCTGAATTGTGTCTACCAACAGACCGCTATCTGCACAAACTACAACAGTGTTCCCACTCTCATTTAAGAATATCCCTTGAAGGAGTGTTCCGTGCACTTTGGCAGACGCGTAAACGATTGATTGAGAAGAAATCGCTGCCACCAAGAATCGATCTTGACAGATGATTAAGATTTTCTCATCAGAAGAACACCAACTAATATCCTGAACATAACGAGCTTCTTGAAGTGGTAAGACACCCGCACAGGTTGTGTTGTTCAGATCCCAAATAATAACACGCGCAGGATCTGTTCTGTGATAAACACCAACAGCAATATACTTTTGATTATTAGATAACGACATCGTAGTAACGAATCCATTATTCATTAACACATGTTCAGAGCTTGATACTACTCCTCCACAGACAGAGAAAGTTAAATTATCTCCCCTGACAGCTGACTCGACAGTTTCTACATTCCTAAGTAGTGACCCCGACAAGTATAATCCAAGTTCATCAGGATCTGAAACAGGGATGCTGTTTGTCTCTGGTCTAGGTTGGTGTGGTAAAGTATTTTTATTAAATAACCTGCTGCTTACTCCACCAGTTGACTCTGCTACTGTGTGTGGAATATCATAATTCTGAGTCACGCTGTGCTCATCCACATCTTCTCGAGCTTCGTTGTCAAATTCCCACACAGCAAAGCAACCTCCCTCATCAGTAGTTATGAGTGTTTTTGAGTCAGGCGTCCAGACTGCTTGTGTGAAGTTACGAGAATGAGGATAAGAAAAGTTTTTTATAACTTCAGGAGATTGGGTTCCCTCATGCAATGGAAACTCAGCAACTGAAATGATATTTGATTTGGTAGCGTGATTTGATATAATAAAATTATGTTCGGGAGATAATTCCAAAACAGATCCCCCAAATGTTCCAGCACCTGTTTTCGACAACTTAGTAGCCGGAAGAAGTGGTGAACTGATACCGAAATCGGTATCTTCAGGTGGAGGTGGTGGTGGCATCGGTGATGGTAGCCGCCACTGAGTAACATGACCTTCACTTGTCGCAGCTGCTAAAAGATCACCTTCTCCGAAAGCGATGTTTAATATACAACACGCAGAACCAGCATCTGATTCGTGATCTTGAATATAACCTAACTCTAATCCATACTCGCAGTTGAATAAATGAATTTTACTTTCACTGGCTCCAATAATTCCTAACACTTCTCCACTAACTGATTCTTTTAATTTCACATTCGGAATCGATTCGTTAAATCGAACTACTCGTGAGACGTGGTAGTTGTGTCGAGTGTCGGCAAAACAGATTTGCAAACAATCCATCGTAGCCAACCATTTCTTATTTGATGTGTACAGAACTTGAAGTACATCGTGAGAGTGAGTGCTGTATGAAGTCATCACACATCGATGATCAACATCAAAGATACGAACTGATCCTCTGGAATAACCGCATGCTAACACTGCTGAGTTAACATCTTTAGACCACGCTAAACAGAGAGGCATCTTATCGTTCTTAGAAGGTGATTTCAACTGACCAGAAATAATATTTTGATTCTTCGAATGCTGTCCCACAATGGTATCTATGCTGATGGAATTACCCTTTCCAAATAATGAAGGAAGAAGAGAACAATCAAAATGAACAGCACAGGTCCCAACAAGGTCCTCATCCCAAACTCTAATCCAACCATCAGTTGATGAAGTAGCTAATAAAGATCTACTTCCATGATGAACACAAGAATTAATTGATCCTTGATGTGAATCAAGAATTTTAAGTAAACTGCGAAGAGCGAAATCAACAACACAAATCTTTCCGAGTGATGTCAAACAAACCGTATGTAGACCAGTTCTACTTTGACTGATACTTACTATTGAAGCATCTAACTGTGTTTCAATATGACTAGATGACATATCAAGAGGCCAAACTTTAAAGAAACCTTCCGAATCAGATGTCGCACACACACCTCCAGAAGGAGATATTCCTGTGATTGGATTGTAATGAGCTTGTGCTACGTAAGCTGTAGTGTTAGTCTCGTAGTTAATAATATGAACAAAACCTTCAACAGTCCCAGCATAAAGTGTAACAGCTGCATAAGCGTGTCTTTTTAAATCAGGATCAAATGCGATACAATTAAAGTTATGAGAACGACTCTTGTCGTGATAAGGAAAGTAACGAAGTTGATTTCCTTTTACTCTCCAGAACTTTATTGAAGGACCGTTGTCGCAGGTGCAGAATTTACATCCATCACTCGATGTCATTGGAACGAATGCAGCCTGTACTATGACTGCTGAATCAGTAGAGCTGTTGTATTTTAAGGATAATTTAACTTTTGAAGGATTGCTGCAATCATAAAGTAATAATCCACTTTTCTTTTTATCACTTGTCCCAGCAACAAGCATTGTGTGCACCTCATCAGATATACAGGCAGTCGTAACTTCACTTAAATGATCTTTCAGGTTTAATGCTGTTCCTAGTTGACGTTGTTCAGAGAGATTCCAAAGTCTTATTTGTGGAGGTCCGTTTTGAAACGATCCGAGAAGTTTTCTGTTGATGTCAGAGAATAGTTGAGAAATACTATTTTTATGACCTATGAGGTATTGTTGTTCTCCAGTTTCAGTATTCTGCTGAACGATAATCCTCCCTGAAGTCCACATGGCAGTCTTTCCTCTTCCCATAAGAACATTACCTTGATTGTTAACATGTTGAACACTACGAAGGGTAGCAAGTCGTAACGGACTCCTGCTGATGTTCATAACCGATTGATCATTTTTTAAAGACCCAGACGATACAATACTTCTATTAGGAGAAGCATAATTCACAGAAAGAACGAGAGGATTACGAGGTCGTTCTGCTCGCTGCGCAGGGTCATCTAAAGAAGGTTCGTGTATCCAATACCAGTCGTATGTGTCTATCCAAAGTTTTTTATCAATAATAGGAAGACATGCCTCTTGAGGTAGTGAGTCTTCTTTGTAAACTAAACTTGAAGAAATCATTGCTCTTACACTTATAGCAGCACATACATTTATTGATTTTATGTTTTTGAATAATCTATTCGGCAGATGTGATGATAAAGTCTGCTCTACGTCAATGGCTATCACTCCCCAACGATTCAATTGTGGAGTCTTTAATTTTATATTAGTCATCGCGCTGCTTCCAACTACTCCAGGGATATTTTCTTTGTAGGTGTTGCTGATGCTAATTCGTACACTTGGACCTCTGTCTGCTGTTACCTCAACGTGTATGAAATATGCCTTTCCTCTGGCCTTTGCTAAAATGTATAAAAACCTACCTGGCAACTGCATTGCTCCTTCTTTTGGAAAAGTTAAGCAATTGTTAACAGGAATATCTCCAATTACATTCCACACTCGACGATGGATTTCGGGATCTGTTACTTGATTGACGTCTCCTTTTAGAAGCAGGTTTCGATCCACATCGAAGGCAGGTAATCGAAAAATATTAACATAAGGATATTTATCTAACGAATTAATCCTGGGAACCGTCCTCGCCATTGGGGAGGAGGATTGACTGTTTTGAGAAGAACTAAAAATATGAATCGACTTCCTAATTGTTATTAATGCCTTGACATGTACTTAAAGTAAACAAAACTAAAGAATTCTAAAGTGAGATATTTCTAAGGAAGAGAATATTGCAATTGGTGATAAAAAGAAACCAAAACAAATTTACAAAAAAAACAAAATAAGCTTTTCAATATTTTCTTTAATCCCAAAACAGAAGAGGGATAACATCTTAAAGCATCGATTCTTTGTTTTGCAGAGTTTTCGGAATAAAGTGACGTTCCTGGCGGTCATGTTTCTGTTCGAGAGCAGCATATCGAGAAGAGGGTTCATCTTGAGCTAATTGAGATCGTTGAGCCGGAAAGGAAGTTCCAGGAGAGCTTTCTTTGAATATATAATGTCCTCCATCAGTTACACCCACCACCTTCCAAGCATCTTCATTAGCATTTGTGGCTGCAGGAGGTAGCCTCGAATAGTTATCAGTCAGGTCAGTAAATGGATTTCTCGTGTGTCTTGCAACAGGAACAGGCCCAGCGGGTTCTACTCTAGCCATCTGTGGATAATTATAATTGAAAGGTCGATGAGTAGGAACAGCTTGACTCTCCAACTGAACTATTTGTCCCAACTCATTGAATGCTAACATCAACTGCTTTCTAGCAGTCTTTTCTTCTTTATAAATTATAATATAGCGTTCTGTGTATTGCATGCGGAGTTCAGAAATTCTGTTTAGAATGTCACGTTCTCGAAGGGACTGCTGCAGTGATTCGATGAAATAATTATCGTGCGGATCTTCAAGAGGATCTTCTCGAGCAGGAAATGAAGTCATTTGATCTAAAGAAGTTGGTATTTTATAAGGAGTGAGCGCACCCACAGGGAACAGCCATGATGCTTTGTCAGGAAATGTAACGTCAGCAGTGCTGCAGTTTGGTTTCGCAAAGACTATTCGACCTACTGCAGCACCATTACAATACTTTGCCATGGCGTCATGCCATATTGCTGTTCCTGATGAGCACTGTTTGCGAACTTCTGTTTCTGTTCTTACTAAACAATACCCTCCAACATTCAGTTGAATTCCATAATTATTTGTTGTTCCCATTGTGTCTGGTTGTGCGAATGTTTGAGTTCCGAAATCTTTCGCTGGTTGGTCAGCGTCTCTTAATAACGATCTTCTAACTTCTTCAAAACGAGAAGTTGTAGTTCGATGAAGATTACCAGTTATCGGACAAAATGAAGCCTCGTCTCTTTTAAGACCACAAACATCACATATTGATATTCCGTCAATGAGTCTGCTTGGTGATGATGCTTGAAATCGAGTACGTCTTTGTGGGTAATTATCAGTATTCGTATCGATCACTGACCCGGCTACTTCAATATCCCTCATAAGTGATTTTTCAGCGTCTTGCATATCCGCTAAAACATTACTTCTGACATCGTGTAATTTATTTCTAATGACATCAACCATACCACTCGCTGCTATTTCTGGAGGTCCAGACTTTAAGTCAATTGGATGAGCTCCTGCTGCTGTTGGATCTTTATCAATGTCATAGCCCTGCATTGTTTCTACACTTCGAGTTGGAACTCCAACATTATTAAATGACCCCACAGGTGGTTCATCAAAATAATTCATAATTGATGATCTGTTTTTGAAAATATAATTTTAAAAAAATAAATTCATGCCACCGTTAGTCAACACTAAAACGTACTAGTCAGTAGTTTTAATTCAAAATTTTTTTTTAAATAATACGAAAAAACGTAATAAAGGCTAGAGACGCAAAGTTCAAATTCGTTCGAGTCGATTCCTCAAAGCCGACAAAACCTTTGCAGCTTCAGTGTTGTCGGAATTTATTGCAACTTGCTCAGCAGTAAGTCCATCATTATCAGTTTCTAAAACTGAAAGCCGCTGATCTTTAATTAGCAGGTTGAACAGTGAAGAGAACCTTTGATCACTTGCTGTAAGATGAAGAGCAGTGAATCCAGTATCAGTTTTTTGATTTATATTTAAATATTCATTCTTCAGAAGGAGCTCAACAATATCTTTATACTCAGCAACACAAGAAATATACAACGGAGACCAGTCTGTATGGCATCTCAGATTTACATCAGTTTCTGGGATTGACAACAGAGTCTCAACAGCGTTTTGATTTCCATATAAACACGCTGCGAATAATGGAGTCTTTTTTTGTTCTGAATATAAATTAGGATCGGAACCCTTCTCGAGTAGTAGTTCAAGAACCTCAAATACTGACGGAGAGCGTTCATGACCACTCTCAACACATTTATGAAGTAATCGACATCTACGAGGAATCTTTATTCTCTCGCTGTTTAATAAAAGTGCTGCCGCATCCCACTTTTCGTTAGCAACAGCGTGGTCTAAAGGAGTCATACCGCTGTGACATTCTCTATTTATGTTTACTTTTTTTATTAAGATTTCCAAAGCATAAAGAAATCCAGCTGCCGCCGCCGCGTGAGTCGCAGTTTCACCATAATCTGTTATTTGATCAAAATTAACATCTTCTCTGGCGGCTATGAAATTAAATATTTCGATGTTACAACTTCGAGCAGCGGCTTGTAGCGGGAATGAAGAACCCTTAGTGGGTGTTGTTATTGGTAATTTTAATACTGAGACAAGCTCTTTGAGAATATCAATTTTCTTAAAGTGGCATGCGAATACATAGCTGTGAGTTGTTTCAATCTTTGGAACTGATAAGATTCGATTGACCATTCTCATCTCGCCTGTTTGAATTGCGACAGCCAAGTCAGAATTATATCCCACAGACAAACACTCAATACTTGGATGAGATAATAAAATATCAACTATTTCGTAGTTTAATTTCCTAATCGATAATGATAAAGGATTGTTGTTATGACATCCAGCGTTAACATCAACGTTACTAATACTCAACAACATTATAACTATCTCAACGCTTCCACTGTAGCATGCTGCGTATAGTACTGTTCCTCTTGGATTAAGTCCTCTTATTTTATTTATATTAATCACATCTTTGTATCTTTTTAGTGTCTGTTTCATAAGAGAAACATGTCTGCTTAACGCCAACACGTGAAGTGGTGTTAGTGTGTGAATAGGCCCATCAGGGATAAAAGCATCACCGAGCGAGAGGTATCCTAATTCAAAGAAATCAAGACATATGTCACAGCCATACATTAAAGAGTTTGAAAAGACTTGATGGTTTACTTTATTAATACCAATTCTGTGTCTTAGCAGTTGTTCTTTCGATAAACCAGCAGTGATGTGATCACCAAATGTGATGCCATAACTAAATAAAGATGAATCATTTTCTAATATTTCATCAGAATACGTTAGTTCAATGTCAGTATGAAGACCCTCAGCCTCAGATAACATCTCCTTCACATCTTTTACAGAACAATTCGGATGAACTGATGGAAGCTCTACTTGAGTCCCATCTGGTAGCTCAACAAATATATTCATTTTATTATCGTCATAACCAAAGAGATCTTATTATTGGCTGTCGTGAAGTTATGATTTCATAATACAGAAAAAGGATGAATGAAGCTAATCGCTATCAACGATTGCAGGCTGCTCTAATTATTTGTTTTAAGGGAAGGTAGTGGTGTTTAAAAAAAAATAAAACTCGCGCATTCCGGAAAATTTTGCATTCAAAAATTTACAAATTTCAAATAGCCCGACACGGATATCAAAGTACTCAGATCCTAACCACTACTACCCCTCAATTACTCAATTACTATGACGGGTTCTTCAGGTGTTGTTTCATCGACTTCGACAATTTCGATAGTGTTTTGACGTCCTTGTTGCTGTCTTTGTTTTCTTGTAACTGACTTGGAATTTTGATTCCATTTTCTCTTCGTTTTTGACGGAACCGGACACTCCGACAACGGAATTGTTGAAAAACTCGGAGGCAAACTTATTCGAGGCACCCCTCCCACAGGATACTCACCCGAGGGGAGAACAGTTTGATTATCTTTACCAACCCAGCTATTAGAAGACACTGCGTACAGAACTGTTGAGTTACAGTGTGGTCTTTGATATGTGAAATAAGCTTTTACCTTCAACTCAATAATATTATTATTTACTACCATCGTTGAGTAGTGAAGACGACAATCGTGTTCGTTGGCTTCCGCGAATTTGATAACTTCTTCGCAAATTTCTTTAGTTGGTTTTGTAAACTGCGATTCCAACTCAGCAATTGTTATTATTTTATTGTTGTCTAAAATTTCAATTTCTAACAGTGAGTGCATTGTTACTCATCCAGTCATGTTTTATCCTGTAAAGTGACTGGTGTGTTAATCTTAAAACTCGACGATAAGAAATTGCATGTCGAAAAGTAAGAGACGTCGTGAATAGGTTAGTTGTAATATAAAAAGAAAGTTTCGGACAGACAGCACACGCGAGATATCATTATCCTTACAACGTTCCACAGAATAGTTTTGATACCAAATATTGTGATCCTCATATTCCACTGCTGCTGATATTATCAGTCGGAGGGAAGGAGAGGAGGCACTATTTACTTAGGAGACGTTAGAATGGGTTAGTTATAAATATATGGAGAGAGTAGTAGTAGTGGTAGGACTGATTAAAGTTTATGTTTAAACTTAATACAGCTATCAGGAGCAGTCATGTTGAGACCGTAATTGTTTAGAATCCAAAGAGCGACTCCGTTTGTCCATCCGAATCCCTCTTGAACTGTGTACTCTCCACCTGATCCAGGTACACCTGGGTGAGTAACGTTATACTTCTCGTACATATATCCTGTTTGAGACCAGCCGCAGTAGTTTGAAGCTAACCAAGAGTTAGCAAGTGATTCTGAAACAGATTTTGAAGCACTCTTAATAACTAACATCATAACGTGTTGAAGTGGTGACCAGGCATTTGGAAAGTCCCATTGCTGACCAGTATGAGTTACACTAGTTGGAATACCTCCTTTAAATACCATTGACTTCACTGTTCCAACAAACTTCATCATATCTCCCTGACTAAGTTCAATACCTGCCCACAGAGGCCAAGCTCCAGAAGGAAATAGACTTTGAGACTGCCTCATAGATGTCACGTTGAAGTCGACAAAAAATGACTTCTCTGGAGACCAAAACAGATCAAATATCGCTGCTTTGCGCTTGTTTGCTGCTTCCAAGTAGGACGTATTTTGCAGCCAAGTGTAGAGCAGCATTTCATTTTGATATAAAATTGAATTCAAGTCCACCGGAATTACCGCCGAGGTGTTGATCGAAGAAATCGTTTTCGCTGTCGGGTCAGACAGCCAACGAGATGAGAAATCCCAACCAGACTCTGCTGCAGATGCGATGCTTGAGAATAGTTTCATCTTTTCTTTTTCTGGTAGTCCCCTGGAAGTGTTAACATCTTCTATGTAGGATTCTGGTCTTGGTCCATTTATGTTTGTCACATTGTAATTATTGACAACATAAGTTCTACCTGTTTTCACACTAAAAACAGAAACTGAACGGTGTCGTATCCACCAATAGTACTCTCTCTGAACTGCCTTCACACCATCTTTTAGAATAGATTTATCATCAGTGTTGGCTATGTATCGCTCCAACATCTTTGCGAACAGCGGTGGTTGTGATCGATTCAAATAATACAACCTTGCTCCATTTGGTATAAACCCGTGTCTTGTGATGAGACTAATTAGATTGTGAATGATTCCCTTAGCGGTATCATACATACCAGATACGTAAAGACCTTCAAGTATCCAGTATGTATCCCAGTAGTAGAATTCTCGAAAACGACCTCCCGGAACGACGAAATTGTTTGGCAGAGACATGCTGGAGTAGCAGTCAGGACATAATAAACCCGTATTAAATCTTCTAATTAAGTGATTCCAGATGTTGTGAACTGACCGTGCGAAAGTCTTTAACTTCTGATCTGTTATATTTGATAAGAACCTCGGATTCGGAACCCAGTCAGTAGCATTCACAACTTCTAATTCCCATCCAGCTTTTAAAAAGTTATTCTCAACTAGTTTTGCCAACTCAACAGGATCACTTTTATTAGTGAGAGCTGCATAGGCTAATTCCACATCTGGTACAGATGTTTTTATTGGCATGTCTACGAATGTTTTACTATCATTGAATATTTGCGCTAATTGAATAGAACGAAGGATCTCTCCAGTGCAATAGATCGGATGTTGACATCCAACTCCTTCAGCAGTGATCCACTTCTCAGTTGGTGGAGACCATTCCAATAAACATAAATAAGATATTATACCACACACTCCCAGTACTAAAGAACTTATGAATACTACGTCTCTACTTTTTGTTACCATTCTTGGGAGGGGGGAGTCCTCAAGTTGAATGTGAATCACATTATTATTACTCATCGTTGGGGTGCTGAATTTGGTAATGTGAATTGTGATTTATTCGATGATTCCACAAGAAAGAAAAAAAAACTAAAAATACATTATGAAAATACATTCATAGAGAGTGTGTATGACGTACCAGAAACTGAAGTTCTAAAAAAACAAATAAAATATTTGATGCGAAGACTATTTGTAATAATACATTCCACTCAGCCCATCTGTTGTACATAATAAAGGACCTCATCAATCAAATCCTCTAATCAATTACAGCATCGGACATGCAATTTGAAGGAAATTGGAAATCGACTGTTGGGTGTTTTGTTTGTTTGTTAAAGTATTGCTGCCGCGCTGTGAAAAAGAAAAGAATAAGTTCAAACCTGAACAGCTGAACGGGTGTCAGTTTTTAATTGCGAAGTATCGCGAGTGAGGATTTGCATCTTTGAATGTGACTCACTGAGTGATGACTCAAGGCGTTGAAGTCGATATTCTGTTGGTCGTTTGTTGGAATCAAAATCAACGCGAAGTTGGTCAACGAAGTGTGAAATTTCATCCATTCGACCTCTGGTTGCTGTCAACTCATTTCGGATTTTGTTATCACCACCACCACCACCACCACCACCACCTCCATTCAACTTGTTGGTGTTGGTCTGACTGACATAAGGAACGGCATCAATGAATGGTTGCTGACTCGAAATATCATTCAAACGGTAGTTTTTAGATAGCGCGTCAACTTTATTTTGAATAGTAGCCTGTGAGAACTTAAGTTGTTCTTCTCTAAGAGTTTCTATAACTGCTTCAGCTTTGGACACTTCAGTAGATATTGAACGAGCTCGAATGTCGTTTTTTTTTGTTATTTCCAAATGCTTCGACTGGATGAGTTCCATCTTCTCAATACGATTTTCAAGTTCTTCGAAATCCGTCACCAGAGTCGTCACTACTTCTTTGATTGCTGCAGTTGATTTGAAGTTCTTCTTTGCCATCGAAACTGCTTCCAATTCCCTCCTTTGTGGACTACCACTTCTACTTGACTTGGGAGAGTATTCTTTACGGGAATTCACTTCAGATTCACTTAATCTACTTTGTAAATCTCTAATTAAGCCTGATTGATGTTTAATGTGAGTTGCTGCAGCACCTAATTCATTAAATACGAAAGACGTCAATTCATAGACTGCTTCCCTAATTAGTTCTAATCCTCTCTTTTCTGTTTTATCATCTCGAGAGAGGAGTTCGCTCTGAAGTTTTTTAATTTTCTTTGGTATCGACCAACTCTCTTGTTGTTTCTGAGTCATTGCGGTGTTGCTATGCAGCATCAGGACTTCCAGAACCGACTCTTAGTTCATCTAATCACACTTTTGAGATAAAAAATAGTTTAATTTAACTACATAACAAAATGAAGGAGTTCATAAGTTTTACACTAACACAGCAATAAAACATCATTATTGTCCATATCTGTAAAATAGAAATAATCTCATCACGTCATCACTTTAATATAATTCTTCTTTAGAGGGGATGACCATCTCGTTAGATATTTGAATCGCGAAAATACTTTTCTACTTTTACTTCTTCATCTTAATTCCTTCAGGGAATTTTAGTATTCAGACGGCTAAGCTAACGAGGAGGACAAAAATACGAAGAAGCTTCTAGTGACCTCAGAAACTTTTGACACGGGAAAATAAAAAACAATTTTAAAAAGTCTAAAATATCTAATTAAAGCGGGAAGCGAATTAACACCAGTTTTAAAATTTTTCTTTCTCTTTTTTTTTTTTTTTTCTGTTGTTTTATTCTAATCAAAAAATTCTTTATTTTTTTTTTTTTTTTGGTTTCGCAATTTAAGAAATAATTTCTAACAATCGGTACAAAAGTTCTTTTCTTTTTTAAAGACAGTAAATAGTTATTTTTGCTGAACCACTTTTTATCCAATTTTTTTTTTTTTTCCTTTTTTCATCGGGTGTGCTTGAGATCATACAGCTGATCGATATTTTCAAAGCTAAAATACAAAAGAGTCGTATCAATGATTGCTGTGGTAAGTTCCATAACTGCCAAAGTTATGAATTATAACAAATTGATACGCTGGGTCACAATGCTGCTTACCAATGCCAACGAGGGTTAGCAAGAGTCTGTTTGAGCACATGTTTCCTTTCTCTCTTCTCACAAAATGCTCTGCTGCGCATTACCGCTTGTCTCCTTGCTTTTTCAACAGCACGAGCTCTGTCGCTGTCAGCTGATGCTTTAGCGAATGTGAATACCGAAGAAGGATTTTGTTTCTTATCAACACAAGGAACTGTTTGTTGAACATTCTGATGAGGGGCGTCAATTGGTGACATCGGTTTCCGCTCGCGCTTTGCCTCAGCGGCAGTGAATGAACGAACCTTTGAAGTAACATGCTTGTAGTTTGCAACCTTTGAGTGAACTGTTGGTTTTACAACTACCGGTTTCATTGCTGATTGTGATCTAATACGAGAAGTTAAAGTGTTTCTGACAGTCAATAGTTTCTTAGGAAGTGAATTATTAATACATCCAGTAGTGTTGGCTACATTAGAAGAAGGATCAGTAAACTGAAATGGTGTAACAGGAATTGGTGTTTTCTGAATAGCTTTTGTAGACTTTGGAGGAATAGGTGGTAGTGATGCATTACCTAACGATTGATGATCAGGACTAGCATGCGGAAGACTAAAAGTAAGTCTACGAACTGGTGTTGGAATAAAAGGTGAGGTCTGCATAGCTGATCCTTCAACAGGAGTAGGTCTGCCTGACTCAGCAGTCAGACAGTTCGACTTCACACCTGACATATCCACATCAAGACTCCGACATGGAGAGGATTTATATAGTTCCTCACATTCTGATATTTCCTCAACATTTGTTGAACTTTTCTCAAACCAGCCTTCTGGATAAGCCTCAACTGGAGGGAACGCAAACTCAAATTCAATTCTCTCTAAAACCTCATTGTGGGTGTTGAATGATATTTCCCCAACCGCAGTCCTCATTCTCTTCTGTCTTTCCTCGAGGCTCGGTCCATAAGGCTCCCTGTTTCTTGTTGCTTTATAACACTTACTAGCAGGGTTAATTATCCTGTTCCATCCTCCTCTGTATGGTCTTTTAGTCCGTTCCATGTTGTGGTTCATGTAAAGCTGAGAAAGATAAAGAAAAGGTTACAATGAAGTACTATTAATTGCGATATGTATGAGAGATTTGTTTTATGAGGCCGCATAATAAAATTGTGTTATTAGTTGAAAACTAACAAGACAACGTTCAAGGAGAAATACCAAAGACTCCATCAATATTGATTGAGTAATCAATTACTTGTTTTGGTAAACTTGGAGATGATGTAATTGATATTTGACGAGTAGAATTCTGACTATCAGCAGAACGTGATATTATTAAACGAGTGTTTACCAGATGTGACCAGAGAGTTCCCAGAGCTGGTTTGACAGCTCCTTCAACATGAGATGAGAAGTCAGCAACAACATGATTCGATGTTATGATTGGAATAGAGTTCGTTGATGCTATTCTTTTTAGTTCAGATGCTAACCAAGATAGATGAGGTGCTCTGACCATTGCTTCCCCAGCGAAATCACAACAACCTGCAGCTACAGAATCAATAACAACACAAGAGATAGAATGAGTGTCAGATAATCTTGTTAAGTCTGATACTGCTCTTTGAAGATGTTCCCAAGGAGTTTCTTTTATCCTCCTTGATGATACCAACACTCTACTAAGTAATTCTTTAGCACTTCCAACTACTGCAGGATATCGATTGTGTACTATGGTACATAATTGATTCATTCTAGTTGCTGGAAACATCTCTGTTGCGATATAAACGGAATACGATAATTCCTTACTAACTGTTGGTAAGATAGAATAGATTGCTGTTTGAAGTAATATTTGTGTCTTTCCAACACCAGCTGGACCTGCTAACTCTGTAAGCTGTCCAACAGGGAATCCGCCATCTAAAAACTTATTTAGTACCGGACATCCTAGTGACGCGGGTGTTGTATATTCTGTATCAGATAAACCAACACACATTAGAGTGGTTGCCAATCCAATGTCAGTTAAAATATTTTGAGCTTCTTCAATACTGCAACCACAACCTCTCGCAATGTCTTTGGCTGATAAGAATTTCCTTACCACTTCTTCAGCAGTGTTTAATTTTTGTTCCTCAAAGTATCTCTGGACTTTTAATAATATTGTTGGCTCCGCATCGCATTGTGATAATGCGTGTGCGATAGGAGTAGACGGCATTCGTCCTGATGAGGGAGATGAGATACAATATAAGAAAGGTGCTTAACAAGTTGATTATGTATCTAGTCTATGCGTACCACTTCTTTTGGTTCTGTTGCTGTAAAAAGAAAAAAATGAATTTTATTAATTGAATTACGAAAACAAAAGATAGATCACGATTGAGAGATTTTTCTTTTTTCGCTTTTTTTCTGTTGCTTTTTTTTTTCGAGTGTTTTACTGTTTGTTTATGGTCTCCGATTGATTTTTTTTTTTTCCCTTCTAATTGATTTATTCTCAAACCATTCACTCAGAGAGAAGAAAACTAATTTCATGAAGAGAAGACGAGGAACGTAATCTGAGAACTGTTTAATATAATTACAGTAATTTTTCAATTCCTATAAATTTACTCTACCTCAAGAAAAGGTTCCGTAAAAACAAAGAGAATCTATTATAATCAACCACGTCGAATATCACGGTAAGCCTCTCTCAGAGATGCTGAAGTATTATTGCAGAGCAGTGAAAAGGGATGTGGACAAGGCCACAACTGCCAGAGCGAACGATAGGAGGCAAAACAAGACAAGTCATGTTGTTTTATTTAAACTGAGGTACGACCTCAACCATGTTGAGGTCCAGAGTGTGGTCTGTCACGAAATCAGCTAAGTCTGATATCCGCAACTCTAACCAACTTATTATTGTACAATTAATTCGTGATACTTAACAACATGCATAGGGATATAGTCAAGTTATGATACTGAATAGAGAGCTTAGTAAACACATTGTTCTATCCCATACTTCTTACCTTCAGTAATGGAGAGGTCAATCTGTTGCTGTGGTATCACAGCGTTAAATTGGTGATGGAAAAGAAGAGGATTTTAAAAAAAACAATATAAGGCTGTGTTGTTTATTAGTTTAGAAAAACAGAGTAGTATTTCTTTTTTTTTTTCTTTTAAAAGGAGGGATAATTGTTTTCGATTTTTTTTTTTTTTTTTTTTAAAATACAACTGTGACCATGGTGAAGCCTTCTGTAGTAGTCTGTACTTTTAATAATCAGCCAATCAAACAATTGTAAGGACAACAAACTAAATAACTGTTGGGTTTCGGGCTAAAAATTAATAAAATCCTTTCTTCTTCAGCGAAGAAGTAGGCGGACACTGCCGTGTCATCAGTCGTCATTTGGTTAGTATGGGTTTCGAGAGCGACATCATTAATATGGTTTAAAATGTCGAAGAACTAGTGTTTTTAATAAAGGGAGGTTAACTGTGTTTGAGCATACCTATATAATGATATAAATTATTTGTTTTGTATTAAACCTAACTAATTCAAGCATTGTTAATTTATAATACGATTGACTAAAGTAATGTTAGTACGGGTAAAACACTTTGCAAAGGATAGTCTCCAACTTATCTGCGCACATGTCTCTATTTCCGTGTTGTCATTTTATTGTTGTGCGGAATCGAGTTATTGAATTTGCTCGAAATAGACGTGAGCCCTTATAAAACATTTCACTAAATCAAAAGATATAAAAAGAAAAAGTTCAGAAAAAAAAAAAACAGAGAAAAAAAAAACACAATTCTTTTTTCTGCTCTTCTATTTACTACCTTCATCAGCATGCTCTGCGGGACTTCATTCAAAATAGCAGAAGTGTAGTAATTTTGCGGGGAAGTTATTACAAATAAATAAATGATCAAATCAACATCAACCAATTGATCACCTAATCCAGTTTATTGAATTGGAAATTAAATGTTGTTAATCAATTAGTAAGAAAATAGTTTGTTATATTTTAGTTAGTTAAATAATCCAACGTTACTGTATATTATGAGTGCTCTAGGAGGGTAACTCACAGTAACAGAGGACCCAATCCGTAGCCATATCCGAAGATTTCGCATGGATTGTTGAAGTAGCATCGACTGAAAGGTTAATAAATACCAATCTCTAGCTTTCCGCCTCGCCTAGCTTATTAAACTATCAACTATAAATAGAAGGGTTCTATAATGATTAGATAATAATCTCACTGCGATAACAGCTGGTAATACTTACAGTGGTGACAAAACAAGCAGCAGTGAGTACTCTACTATACTGCTCAATTGTAAAAGACTCTGGGTCACACTTACAGTACAACAGACTTTTGTTATTTATTTTCTTCCTTTCTTTCTATCACTAATACTCGGTAATATTCTCTAATTCGAGAGAACTGATTTTTAAAAAAAAAAAAAAATTATAAAAAAAAAACCGTAAACTGACAAAACAAATAATAAAAAAAAAAACTGAAATACTGTAGGGAGCCGTAAGTCAAGATTTGCTTCCAGAAATAAAGTACAGGGGGTTATAGATAATTTTGATGCTTACGTTCTATTTTTCCCTTAGTAGTTGAGAAACTTGCAACGTATTGCTTTGTGTACGTTTGATCGATTATCGATTTTCTAATTTATTTATTTTATCTAAACAAGCAACAGTTGCAGGAAGGAGAAAACAAACAGAAGGGATCGTGACATGAGGAATCACAAACGAATAATCTCACACACATTACATCAACACACAGTCGATGTAAATATATACTACATGACTAAAGAGGAGTGCAAGTTAAATAATAAAACAGGGGAGTGGAATAAAACAAGAACCGCATTCCAAGGTTCAACGAACCCCGAGAATGTCAGCTAATAAATTTATATTCTTGCTTGTTTTTTTTTTTTTATATTAGTTTTGTTCTTATTGAAATCTCAGTCGTTCTGGACCAGACCACTGAGGAAGAATACGAAGCGTACAAAGGAACAAAAAAAAGAAAAAGAGACTTGGAATAAGATGAATTTACATTCCATTTCATAAATAAATAAAGAGTGAAAAATCACCTCAGGAAAGGCTGAGAAAATTTAAAAAAAAAAAATGGAAAAATCGCTACGACTGAACAATAGTAATGACAAGTTTCAACCCATATAGCTGCGAATGAATGGTCAGTAATACACAACAACAACAACAGCCGAGAAGCGTAAAGGAGACGATATCACAGACAGAGAAATCACAACCCTGAAACCGTTTTTTCCACCTGTTCGTCGCAAGGATAACAAAGTTAACTTACTTTAAGTGAACAACTATCAGCATGTGCTGCCGACAACGTATTATTTTCGCCAAATAGGGAAGGTAAGTAAGCAACTTTAATCGAATAGATGTGGCACACGAAGAGGGTTTCAGTTGAAACAAATAATCAAACAAATCATCAAAGAGAATAGTACGAAGTAGCATTAATATAAACATAAGTAACAACTTGTGAAACACTAGTTCCAATGAGGCACCAGTGTCACTAAAGGGACATGGGATGCCAACTGAAAGACCACTGAGCAAAGAGGGTGAAAATATAGAGCGATGAGTAGTGTCTCGGAAGCAAACAGATGAGGATACGGTAGTACTGAAATAGAATACAGAGAACGTACCACATTGATTGATAACTTGGTATCTTAACTCGCAGTGAGCTAACAACGAGAAAACACATAAATAATGCTATCGCAAGGTGGGTTATTTTTTTTTGTATTCTTTTTTTTTTGAAAGGGGCAACATTATTCATACACAGCAGAACCACAATAATTGTGGTGACACTATAACTTGATTGGGGCTAACATGAGAGCGGAGAGGACGATACCCTGACGCTCTAAAGTACTCGAAATAGAGGTGACAAATAACATAGTCAAAATAGATTATTGACCTACATTATAAAATATAATGTATCACAACAAACAAGATATCTGTTAACGATACGGTGACTACAGTGATGCTTGAAGGGGTTCTTTTTTTTTTTAGAGAGCAAAAAAAAAAAAAATTGAGCTGAGCAATCTGAGGGGTGTAACGGGTGATAATCTGCTGATGTTTTCTTTCTTTGATGGATAACTGTGATATTCATTATCACGCAGCTATCCATTAAAAACAATTGAATGGTATCATTGAGTTGATACAATAATATAAAAGAAGAATTGGCTTTGGCTAAACCAACTACTAACAATTAATTTAGTTGTGAATCGAATTATACCGTCGAGCTACATGAGGAGTTTAATGGTTGCCTTTTCAACATTTCTTCGTGTTGCAAAAAAAAAAAAAAAAAAAAAAAAAAAAAAAAATAGCTCACGTAACGTATTGTATTCCCGTGAGACTCTCACTGGCAGGGAGAGACATAGACATACCTGAAATAAAAAACAAAAATAAACATCGGAAAAAAGAAGGAGAACGAAAAACAGAAAAATACCAAAAACCAAAATCAGGGCAAATGAGCGCTAAAAAAAAGACTACAGAAAGAGTCACCGCGAGATACCACAACGGGATTTCTTGCTGGTAAATCAACCGTAATTTAAAATGGAGAGGAGCCAGAAAAGGAGGACAGTACAATAATCAGTCATCCGTTATTCATACATGCGTGTGAACTCATCACAACAGTTTATTGTCGTTGATGAAAATGACAAAGAGTTTAGTGTTGGCGAGAGATCTGCCATCCACTACTGCTCTCAGATACACATATTAACAAGAAAGGTTTTTTCCTTCTTCTTTACCAACTCAAACTAAGCTTATTTACGCAAAACAGATCTCTACTTTTGGGTACAATAAGATTGTGTAGTTAGCTTACTCGAAGAATAGTCCGTTTCTATTCTTTTATTCATTTGTAACTTTCTTTTAAAACTAAAAATATAACAACAGACAGACAGATGGTAGAGTACTACTGTGAAGAGAGAATGCACCTAAACTCACGACACAGCCGTAACGACATCAAAGAAATAGAAAAGTTGTTTCACCATCAGATTTAGTGCGATGGTGAATGAAAAAATAAAAAAATAAATTCCGAAAGGTACAACTGAACATCAGAAACACTCAGACCACAATCACAACCACGTTAGTTGGCGAGCGCAGGATAAGAATTTTCATCAGATTTACTAACAGCGAAACTCACAAATTGTAAAATTAAATAAAGTCCTTCTTCCTCCAACTACGTGACTGTGAGTGTCGAGATAGACCAACCGGTATTAACAATACGAACGAAACTTGCGTATAGTGACCACTGCTGCGGTGGGAGTTGCTTGGGAAAAAAAAAAATTAAAAAAAAACACCAAAACATCCAATTGCACTTCGAAACACACACATTGTCCGAGTGACTAAGTACATTGTTGAAGGATGCTTAGCGCTGAGCAAACCAAATCCTATTATTAATATTGTTTGAGGAACTACATTCATCTAATTACAGATAATGTTAACGTAACCTTAATGCAGATCAATACTGCTAAGGGATCTACTCATTGATTGTTTAAAGGTAATACCGCAACCCTGTCCTCAGGGTCAGGGTCAAGTGGTGATATTCGCACAAACTTAAGAGTAGCAAAAGTAATTTCAACATCGTGTGTCGTTAATGTTATCCAACTAAGGCTACAAATTACAGACGCAGTTGTCGAGGTCTTAGACGCAAAGAAACTTATTATTTGTATTGATTGGAATACTAATATAAAAGTGTTGTTGGTCAGCCAGTCTGTGAAAACTAAACTTGACGAAGCAGTCTGAACCACACTCATTAAGAGCGAAGGTTTTTTTTTTTTTTTTTTTTGGTACAATATCCGTCACACCATTATCATAAGTGACAAACCAAAAAAAAAAATTTTTAAAAAAAATAAAAATGATAAAAAAAAAAGGGCTTCAACGATCCCATTGAAGTGTTCGAGAAAAGAAAAAAAAAAAAAAAACGGAAAAGAAAATTGAAAACAGGCAATCTATCTAATTTCAGACTTTTAAGTGCACGCCGTGAACGAGTAGAGTTGTTTAATGGAAATCATTAAAAACTTATACATGATAGACTCACAAGTGTCCAAGTTGTTGTTCATGCAAACAGATAAACAAAAGGAAAGAGAAAAAGAATCATAATATTATTATTTGCCTCAGAAAACAGCGTAGTGGTTATTCAACATCGTTGAGTAACGCTTTTTATCTGAAAACTTTTTCGAAAAAAGTAAAAAAAATAAAACATTGTTCCAACGATATCAAGACAAAAAAAGAATCAAAGGAGAGGGGAAACGGTAATAGATATTTATAAGAGCAGAAACAGGATGACCGGATCAAGATACAGAAATGGAAAGTTATTTATTGAACAACCAATAGAGCATTCACCGCAAGCATCATTACATCAATTAAAAGAATGCAAACATACTTGACAGAATGACTAAGGCAAGGCCTTCCAACAGTCGTCGCGGATACTAAGATTTAATAAGAAAGGGTGGCGTCAGTAATAGACAAAGATTAATGAGGACCCTCCCCCATCTCTGGGGGACTAGGTTATCAGTTTTCCCTTACAACAGATAGTTAATGAATCCAACATATCACCGTAGTATCAGTTTAGGTAGACACTCAAAGAGTACCGTCTGGCTCTTCGAAGGTCTTAAATACTGCGGTAGAAGGTTGGACCTAATCCCGAGAAGATTATCTTATTAGACTCGGTAATCTATACTGCTACAAGTAGTACAACTGGTATCCTCATTGAGTGATGAAGGAAAGAAAATAAAACACAATGTGGACAGAGTAATAAACCGTTGAGCTGAAAGGAGCATTGAAAGGATATCGCTGGAACAAGAAAGAGTCGAACTGGATTACGAAGGTTACTTGCTTGACACTAGTCCCGAGTGCAATTAGGTGCACTCGAAACTGGGTGGTTTTGAGTTGATTCTCACAATTAAAACTTAATCAAACACCGTTAGAAGTAAAGCAAGACAAAAAAAAGAAATTTTTTTTTTTTTTCCCTCCTCCTTTTCCACATGACTACATAAAACTTGCCGACGTATTAACCGATAGTACTTTTCAACCACAGGCTACCGAAAGGGTACCCAGCAAGGTATCTTGTTGCTTCAACTAACCAGGAGTACTCGAAAGAACGCACCCAGATAATTGGAAAAAAACAAGACTATGAAAGTAATCATTCAGTCAATACCGACCGACTCTCGCAAGAAAATAAATGTTCAGAGGGAAGTAAAATGTAAAATAAAAAGAAAAATAAAAAAAATGAACACTAAAAAAAACGAATTTTTGTGTTTTTACGTACGGAGGTGACAACAAATTTTTCCAAAAATTTAAATTGGATAACTGTATAAGAACTGTTATAAAGGTAACAAAAAGACAGGTTTTTGTGGACCTGTTTTAATTTTAAATTGTAATGATCATCGTGGGACGCCTCTTCCTCGGAGGTGTTAACGGACGAGTAGAACCTGTCAGCACAGAGCCTGTGGAGCATCCTCCAAAACTGTGACCTCTAGGACGGGAATCTCCGCCTTGAGGTGTAAAACTGGTGTTAGAAAAGATGCTGGCAACCCCCGGCGACAGGATCGGTGGAGGTGACTCAAAAATACTTTTATCAACAACAAAATCATTAGCAGATTCATCACGAACAGTAATAAGAATATTAGATCCCAATGGTGTCACCTGACTAGGTGCTGATTCTGTAGCAACGATACCAGGATCACCACTCACAACACTTTCAGGACTGTGGTTTATACTAAGACACGGAATTGACTGTGATTCAGTTGGAAGTAATCCAAAGCTATCGGAGTCATCCATCTTAAAGGCAGCAAAACTTTCATTCACAACCTCACTAACATTGTTGTATTTCCTCCAAAGTTCTTCTTGAATTACATTACGCCTATCCTTCTTTAATAAATAGATTTCTGTGATTAGATCTATCACCAGTTTTATAATAAAAACTACTCCAACCAAAAGATCGATAACTCCCGAAACTTCCTTCGGTCCACCATCATGTGTAAAGTAAGAAAATGCCACCAAAAACAAAGAAATAGCAACCATACCCATGATCAATGGGAAAAAGACATTGTCACGTGGTCTACAAAATGGCTTTAATTTTATATACACCAAACCCATGGTTAAAAATACTAATCCGGAGCAAAGCCGTACCGCTCCACAAGATTCTAAGTCAGATGTATTGAACGCATTAATAGCAGAAACAGTAAAGATCATTGCGAGATTAAAAAATAAAAACCAAGTCAAACCTGGTTTGTACGGACGAATAAGATGAGTATAGCGTTTTGAAAATAGATACGATTGACTTCTGCTGACCCATTCACCTGGACCAACAATAAAAACAATAAATTTACTTTCCAAGTAATGAGGATACTCATAGCTAGCTGACATTTGCGTCTGCGTTCCTAAACGAAAACAGACAAATGCAGGAATGGTTGAGCAGCACAGCAGTAAAGCAGCAGCAACAAACGCGGTCTGCACCGTTTGCGGATAATATAAAGTCATAAACGAAGCCAAAACAATTCCTTGATAAAACACAACAAATATAAACATCGGCACTGATGGAAATCTCAGTAACCCCAAGTGATCCTCATGCTTTGGAAATAGTAGTTTGGCGACATATATCAACGGTACACTTACCGCACTCACAACAACAATAAATAAAATATTATAAAACATTGCTGCATAAGTATAATGATCATCAATTATTAGTTGTGTCGGGTGTAAGGGTAAAGGTAATTTTCTTTTCTCAGTTACAACACACGGCGCAGATACAACAAGTAGCATTGGCATTATTGGGGCTGCAGATCCCCCGATAAGCATCGACGCTCCCGTGAGAACTGCTCCTGCAGTAGATTTCGTTTCACTCGAAAGGTAAGAATCCTCAGTCAGTAACTCCATGTCTGCTGTCTTATTCCCTTCAAGGGATTGAGAAGCACCCATTAAGGCTTCTGTTGGATTTGCAGTTGGCGCATCACTCGGAGGCGTTGGAACCCCAGTGGGTACTGCGGTTGGGGCAGCAGTAGGAACTGCAGTTGGGATTACGTTTGGAATCACCGTTGGGACCGCAGTCGGAATAGCGGTGGGAACCCTAGTGGGGATCGCCGTTGGCAAAGCTGTCGGACTCGCAGTAGGGATCACTGTTGGGACAGCCGTCGGTATCGCAGTAGGCACTGTTGTCGGGATTGCAGTCGGAATCTCTGTGGGTACAGCAGTCGGGATCGCAGTTGGGATCGCAGTTGGAATGGCTGTTGGAATCGCAGTCGGAATTGCCGTCGGGATCGCAGTCGGCACAGCCGTTGGGATCGCAGTTGGAATGGCTGTTGGAATGGCAGTCGGAATTGCAGTTGGGATCGCAGTCGGCACAGCCGTCGGGATCGCAGTCGGCACAGCCGTTGGGATCGCAGTTGGAATGGCTGTTGGAATGGCAGTCGGAATTGCAGTTGGGATCGCAGTCGGCACAGCCGTTGGGATCGCAGTTGGAATGGCTGTTGGAATCGCAGTCGGAATTGCAGTCGGGATCGCAGTCGGTACAGCCGTCGGGATCGCTGTTGGGATCGCAGTCGGAATTGCAGTTGGAATTGCTGTGGGTACAGCAGTTGGAATGGCTGTTGGAATCGCAGTCGGAACGGCTGTGGGTACAGCCGTCGGGATCGCTGTTGGGATCGCAGTCGGCACAGCCGTCGGGATCGCAGTCGGAATTGCAGTCGGGATCGCTGTGGGTACAGCAGTTGGAATGGCTGTTGGAATCGCAGTCGGAACGGCTGTTGGGATCGCTGTCGGAACAGCAGTTGGAACCGTCGTTGGCACTGATGTGGCCGCACAAAGTTTCGCAGTCTTGAGCCGCCACTGCCTATCTTTTACAGGGGTAACAGGTTTATTACCATAGAAGTTATAAAAGAAATGTTCATCAGCAGCAGAAAAGTCGATGATTTGATAGGTTCCCGACGTTGGTGTAGTGAAAGAAGATTCACGGGTAGCCTCTGGAAGAAGACGACAGAAATAAAAACTCCACTGCCTATCACTAAGATTATTAACGTGCCAAGACTTAATTCCACAAGTGACTTCTCCATCAGGAGCAGTTCTTTCCCATGGAGACTTTCCCTGTGCTGGGGTTATACCTATAGTGTCTCCAGTCCAATAACAACTGTTTTCATCGACTGTGAATGGTTGTTGTAATTCTCCACAAGTAATCTTCCACCATCTGTCACCAGCAGTACTGTCATAAGTATCACTTTTCATTGATATTACAACCTGATTGTTAGCGACATCACACTTTGCATCTAAAGGATTATCTAATGTGTTAGCCATGAATGACAATCCGATATCCTTCCACTGCGCACACGGTGCTGAAAGTGTAGCAAGGATAAAGAGCCACATTTTGTTTTGTGTAGCCCGCGACCTGTTTAGACAATAAACGATATAAAAATTTAAAAAAAAAAACAGTTTTCGTATTCTAAGTTTTGAAAGAACAACATAATTCAACATTAAACCCAAATAGCAGTTAAGGAAGTCACAATACAATTGTTCACAACCATAATCAACAACTCTATTATAGAAAATTAAAGGATTTTCCAATATTCGATTTGCCTATCGGGAAAAGCAGAATAAACTTCAAAAAAACAACATAAAAACTAAAAAAAAAAAAAAAAAAAAAAAAAACGCCTTGCGACGTTTGAGGATTTTGCGGGTTTAACTTAACCTGCTATAGTTCAGTGGTACAACATAGAGAGATATCTCACGGTATATTAAAATATCGCTGATACAAAGCTGCGATGTGCTATCAGTCAGTATTGGTCGACGAATAGCAGTTCGTTATCACAAATAAATAATAAATAATAAAATGATGAAATCAATAATAAAAATCGTAAGGACAAAAAAAAAATATTTTCCCCAGACCACAGTTTGTTACTATATCGTGCATCAAAGAAGAAAAAAAAAAAAAAAAAAAAAAAAACACAATTGTTCTGCGGTAGTAACGCAGAACCGTTGCTGAATTATGAGCGTAACTCACATCGACAGATTATCTGTTTCCGAAGACTCAGCATGGATTAGCTTCAGCTAAAATAAAATAAATAAATAAAAAACAAATCGACTCAAACTTGAGTGTAGTAAAAAAAAGAGGGTGAAACTTTGACAATATAAAAACAGTAACAACTTTAGGTAAAAAACAAAATTAATATCAAGTGCTTGACTAGAATTGCTAATCAAAGAAAGATTACGTTTAGAAAAAAGGGAAAATTATATTTTAGTAAAAAAAAAGAGGGAGGGGAAAAAAAGAAAAAAAGAATCGGCAAACTTATAAAGCATGCGATAGTTGTTGATAGATCCATCACATGTCTTGATTTGTAAGCCAATTCAAAAGTTTCATAAAAAAAAAAATTTTAAAAAAAAAATAAACCAACTTCATAAATAACTTTCTCGCAAAGAAGTGAGTTCCGCATTTTCGAACACGCAATTAAATAGATAAGAATCCGTCACATTGCGTATTATCAATCTTCACTGACAGCAACGTGAGTAAGACCCAATATTGTCAGCTTTCTACGTTGTTTGATTATAAAGTTAGTCCACGAAATGAACAAATAGCGCACAAGAAAACCTTCTCTTTGAAGGGAAAAAAAGCTACGCAACACGAATTGTAAACAAACACGGGAAAAAAAAAAAGGAAAGAAAAAATAATAAATTGTTTGTAAGACAGAAGCAAAAGCAAAGCAACGAAACAGCAACAGCAACAAAGAATTAATAGCTCGAACTTTCAACGCATATGCACCTTCATACCAGCTAAGGGGTGAAAGTAGTACTATCTCCTTCGGGTAGTGGATGAGGGAACTAACTAACTCCGAATATATAAAAAAAACATCGTCTCGGATTCGAACCGTGTTTTTATAACGGTAAAAATAGAAAAGTATTCGACAGCAAATCGTGAACAGGAAACGAAGGTTTTTTATATGCCCCTTTTTTTTAGCTTTATACAGTGTTACTGCTGCTTGTTAAAATGCAAAAAAAAAAAAAAAAAACAAGAACGGAAACGGAAACGAAAACAAAAAAAAGGGAGAAAACGCTTTGCAAGTCAATAAGAAATAACTTCGCAAAACCTCAAGTGGTTGCAAAGAGCAAAGACGATTAAACCCCGCAATAACACAACGCAGATGAACTATTACAGCCCAAATTAACAATCAGAAGGAACAGTTACACGGCTGCCCCACTTGCTAATACTTTCGAATGTTCACTCGCTGTTTGTTTTGATATATCTTTTAGTAATAAATAAATACAAACAACAACACCACACAGCCCAACAGTACTAATTAGAATTGGAAACAGAATCGAAGTAGTAGAAGAAGATGAAGAAGTGGTTGGGTTTACGTTTCCGGAAAAACTAATACCAGTAGTGGGTGATTTCGTTGGGGGTGGAGTATTGGAATAAATTGAACCACCGCAGCTGTCTCCAAAATGACAAAGTCTTGAAGACCACCGGCAGTAGTCTGCACCAGTTTCGCAACTTACTTCAGAAGCAGCCTTACAATTCTTTGAAAAGACATGAACAGCTATCCCAGTAAAAGGTGTTTTTACTTTCGGCATATAAACCTCTTCAACACTCAAGAAAGAAATTGCCTTTCTTAAAACAATCATTTGATTTGGTATCCCCAACTGATCGACAGCAATTGGAGCACAGTCAGTAACAATCCAGTTATTCGATAATAAGGAATCAAGATTGTTTTTATTATCAACTAATAACATAATAAATATATCACACACACTACTCGTATCTCCATGACCGTTACAGGTAATTGTAATTAGTTCGTTTGGTAATATTTGTTTTGAAAGTAACCACAGAGATGCTCCTTTCATATATTCAGGAACCCTATCATAATGAGATACTGAATCATCGATCCATCCAATTGTTTTATCATAAAGATATAATGGATTTCCATCTATGTTAGATGATCTTGATTGACCTTCTCTTAATGTGACAAGTGATGGTTGAAAAGGAACATATGTCTTCGGTAACATAGAAGTAGGTAATTCTGTGATGGGAATCACAGTTGCTATTTGAACAGGTGACGGAATAGCAGTAGATTCAGTAACAGGAATGTCTGTGGTTGGTGATTGCGACATCGGAACATTAGTATGAAAAACTGTTGATATCGGTGATGGTGTTGCTGGTGCTAACGTCGGATCTATTGCTGGTCCAACTTTACATAAAACACTTGATAGTAAAGACCATTTTCGATCTGTTGTTGTACTTGAATGCTGTCTCTCAGTTTTAAAGCCAATGACACTTGATGGACTACTAACAGTCATATCTATCGGTTCGTAGTAATCATTAAACTTACCAATAGCTAGTGACACAGAGTACACATTTGGAATGATTCTACTGCAGCGAAAGTCCCATTCACGAGCATGAGCTCTACTGATATACTGTGAAATGACACCTGTTAAAACATAACCATCTTCACATTGTCTTGTCCAAGGAGAATCACCTTTTACAGGACTCATCATTCTGTGATAGGGAGCTTGTAATCCAAATGGTGTTCTTCCGTGCATCGTATTAGGATTGTGATAGACTTGCTTAGAACTGCTTAGGTAATAGTCTGCTGGGCTAATACTAAAACCAGCATTCATTCCATAGCATTTAACAGTAAAAGCTCTATCACTATATTGATCTGAATACGTTGCTTTTACAGAAGTTATCATTGAGCCTGACGGACACATCATCTCGAGCGATTGTTCAACAGTCGACGTGTCACTGAACTTCACATTCGAAGCATCCCAACCAAAGGTATCACCCGGAGCGCATGATATTACTTGTGTGATTATTATAACAGACAAGTATTGCATTGCCTGTTGTACTGTTTTGAGAGGTAATTTAAATAGTTCCGTGTGAACTCTGTCATTCGATCTGTGTCTTTATTACTGTTGGTTTAAAAATAATACTTAACTACGAAGTTATTCACTTACACACCAATACCTATCACTTTGTGAGGATTATCGACTAATATAAAATAATATGAAATTTTACATGTCAGTAAGACAATAATAATAAAAGAAGGGAAGACAAAAAAAGGGAGATTGAATAGAGAGATAAAGAGCGGAGAGAGGAGGAGGAAATACTTATAGCTAGGGGGATTTTTTCAATCACAGCCGATAGCTGCAATTGACAGTTTACAGAAACGCTGTCGGGAACATTGTCCGAAATGAATAAGAATTCACGAGAGATAGAGGGATTTTCGGTTTTTTTTTCTTTTTTTTTTTTCTCTTAAATTAATGAAATGAAGACGTAGCAATGCGCGCGAATGACAGCAAAAAAAAAAAAAAAAAAAGAAATATTTGTGAGAGACACTTATATTTTCTTCTTCTTTTTTTTTTTTCACCTTAACACAGCAACGATTGCAATCGAATAACAACCAACACGCTGCTTAACAAAAATGAGAAAAGGACATGGCGCGGGTCTAGTTAAGAATCGCTTTTGAAGAACTCATGTGGGTCCTTAACTTGCTTTCCATTTGCAGCAAAAAAGAAGTTTTTTTATCTTAAAAACGACGCACAAAAAGGAAAGGAAACATAAAAAAAGAAACATAGAGCAGTCCTTAACCTGCCACAGTGTGAAGTGAGGGCATACCGCTCATAAAGTAATTGAATTGCTTGAGATAAATGACAAGAAATGATTGAAAATAAAACAATAAAAGGGCAGAACTGGGTCCCTTAACCTTCTTGAATAACAGCTTCCCGACAAACAAAATATACAACATGTGACCTTGTTGTCAAATCATGTTTCAGTTGATTGATGGAATATAACGTAAAAGTGATGCAAGTAAGTTGTTGGATTTGATTGTTGTTGTTTTAAGGATATTATTGTTGTTAAGAAAATAAATAAATAATCGGCCAACTTCACTTTTTTACTTTTTTTTTTTTTCTCACACTTTTGTGTTTTGTTTGGTGCGCAACCGTTACTAATAAAGGTAGGTTAGTTACGCTGCCACAATTTTTCTTTCTACCGAACAATGTGTTTGTAGGTACAAAAAAAAAAAAAAAAAAAAAAGAAGCAGAATTCATAATCCAAAGTGATGTGGACTATAATACAGGAGAGAGAAGTGCATATCTTCCCTGAAGAGAAGATATACAAGAGTTTTATTTTCCTTATGAACCGCTTGTCCATTGAGGGGAGAAGAGTTGTTTAATTATTTAGTCCAAACGTTACTAGTTATTATGAGTACTCTAAGGGAGGTAACTCACAGTAACAGAGGACCTCGTCCGAAAGTTGAATCAGCTTCAGCTGAATAAATGTAATTTAACTTATTAATCAATTAGAGGACATTAATATTCAGCTTTCCACTTTGCCTAATAAAGAAAAGAATAAAATGAGGGCCTAGACTTCGTATCCGTAGCTCTTGTAACTTTTTCTTTGTAAAACCTTTTGAATTTTTGTTTGCCGATGCGAACTTTTTTTTGTGCATAAAAGCACAGTTCCCCGTGACAGAGAGGGAGTACACAAAAAATTGTGAATTTCGCACTAAAATGAAATGGGAAGTGAATTTTTTTTTTTTTTTTTTTTTTTTAAACAAGTGCTTTTTTCGGACATAGTCCGAACGAAATAAATAAAAAGAACACCTCCTACGAAGACTGTCTACTAATCTACGTCAATTCAAAAATATTTTTTAGAAAATTGATTTTAATTCATAACACTGTCGTAGGGTGTCTATTCTTTTAAATATTTCTCTTTTTATTATTATTAGAAGTCAGTTATAAAATAAAAGTATCCACATCAAAGTGTTCAACTTATTTGTTATTTTAAATAATGTAATTCAGAACTTAAGGGGGTTGAGTTTTCCATAACTCCCTATATATATTAGGGAATTATCAGAAATAAGTCTTTAGGACATTATTATAAACATCTTGTCCAGCTCTCTTCAATGAAGAAGGTAAAGGGGATACAGCGGTATTGACCTCGTGTTTACCCTTTACTGTTTATTATGAGTTCTCTACGGGGAGGTCAGAGGACACAATTCGTCGCAATGGATTGTTGAATTAGCTTCAGCTGAAGGGAATGTAATTTTAATATTATAGAAAAATTAAATTACCCTGCCTAGCTTAAACAAAGTATTGACCTTGTGATATCACTACCAGTTCAATAACCAGCTTCGTTGAGAGGAGAGGATGGATTTGATGTTATGAAAGGGTTCCCTTTCTTGTTTTGATAAAAAGAGAAGAGAATTGGAAATAATAATAAAAAATAAAAAATAAAAATAAAAGGGAATTAAAACGAGAATACCTATTCGACGGAAAAGGAACTGAACAAAGGTGGAAAAAAAAACCCAAAAAGGAACATAAATATTCGCATGCAAGCTTGTGGAGCGTAAGTAACGTTGTGCAAAGACAGCTACACTTCATCTCCATTAACTCTATTCGACAACTTTCATTACTGAATAGCGTATTAGTACCAGCTAAGCTCGACCAACTTCGTAACTTCTTTTTGGTTGCGAATCAAAAGATGAAAAACATAAAATAATAAATGAAAATAAAGAAAGGAATCTCAAGAAAAGCAAGCCTCTCCTTAAGGAATATTTTTTTATTTGCAACTGTGACATTATCACAGATGCAGGTTGTTGGAAAAAAGGTTGGACACCTTAAATAGGAATAATAAAACGAAATATTCTGCTGACTGCGCCCAGTGCAGGCGACAATAAAACAGAACGATAAAAGTACTCAATCAAAAGTTCTTAATTTAAAAAAAAAAAAATGATTATCATGGTAGCACCCCAACTAATCAGCCCATATGTAACAAAGTGATAGGCTCATCGATCAACTTTCCTCATCTTGTTATTATTGCGTTTGGGATTCACATCATAATAAACAATAGGAGATCAGTTTAGTGCAATAACCATATGGGTTATCTTTTTTTTTTTTTTTCTTTTTTTTTTTTGGTTTGTTTGTTTTCACAATACTTGCTATAAAGAGAAGTGATCGCAATCTACAGAACCATATTATTGGAGGATCGTTGGATCCATAAGGGGTCAGGTCTAGTCTAATCCCTCCCTTGCATTCAAGCAAGAAACAGAAAAGAAAAAACATGTCACTAACAAATGACACGAATCGCTCATAATATATTTTTATATCAACGAACATAGTCGACCAGCCAGCGCAAGCAGGAAAGAAAAAGAAAAAAAATGGAAAGACAATATTACTCACGGGGCACTGACGGCTCCCACAGACTATGACAAGTTAACAAGTAGTTAGTTAGTAATTGACGTGTGTGTTGTATAAACAAGAAAAATAAAAATAAAAAATCAGAAGTATTGTCGGTTGTCAGTAGAGATGCCAATACCGTATATTGATAGATAAAAAACGTGTATTACACGCATATTGTGTATATGGTACTCATGGTATACAACGGCGAGTCTTTACCGATGAAAAAAAAGACAATTATTCCGAATGTCGTAAAAAACAGTTGTCCGCAAGCGTCGCACTGACAACTTACACAAAACTACAACGGCGGCTTTTGTGAGAAACTCAACTACTTTTATGTTGAACAAATAAATAAAATATCGGTCAGGGAATTCTATTCCAAAACAAGCTAGCGAGTAATCATTCCATACAAAGGAAGACTCTCACAAGCGGGAACAGATGAAGATATGTCCAAAAGGAAACTATCTAATCCCAGACATAATAAGAAAAGAGAAATTGAAACTTTTGTTGAAGTTTTATACGCTGAAAGGAAACTACGAGAATCTATCAGCAAAATTGGAAAATATTTAAAAAAAAAAAAAAAAAAAAAAACATTTCAAAAAAAACGCTGTCGCCGACAACAACGAAGCTTTTGGTACAGAAAAATCACAAAAAAAAAAAAAAAAAAAAAAACTCAATGTTAACTAAAGCCTTGGAAACCTCCATCCCAAAACCACAACTGATGCTACGATTCTACAAAAGATCTCACTACTTTAACAAGTAAATAAGAACTACGCAATCAGCAGCAAAACAATTACTACGTTAACAACTCAGTTAACAGAACCAATAATAAAAAACAAATAAACTAAAGTGAAACGAATTCGTGGCAAAAATGGGAACACCTCACAGAACTAATGAGATAGTGGACGTTCTTTATATATCAACAAAAGGACATCTTTTTTGGGCACCTGCTTTACAGTACCTCGCGGTACCAAAGTGCTCCCGAGTCGAAACCTTAAAAACGATACAATCGTTAATTAATACGAAACAGAAAAAAAGAAAAAAACACTCACAATGAGAAAAATAGAAGTGGGAAAATCAGGTCATGACAACAAACGTTGCAAAGCCAACACAACTCCCACATTAAGAGAGTAGCTGCAGTGCGACGTTGTATCAGGTGGGTGCAATCGACTCCAACAGGTCTGTTTACCGATATCGGGAATTCACTGCTACTGGAAATAATAACTTATAAGTTATCCTTTCTATTCCTTTAAAAAGTAAATCTGTTTTAAATTGCATTCGAATTCCTCACAACGAGACATGTCGATCTCGATTTGAATAAATATAAAAAAAACAGAGTGGCTAATAGTTGATTTTTTTTTTTTTTTTTTTTTTTTTTCATAGTATGAGCCTGAAAAAAAACAGAACAAAAAAAAAAAAGACTAACAAAGCTTGCAAAAAAAACACGGAGCTTTGAGCGCCTCAATCGTACTTGTAAAACAACGGTAAACGAAAGACGGGCGATTGAACTAAAAAAGAAACCAAACAACAACAAAAAAAAGAAAAACGGTCAGCGCTGAAGAATACTTTCGTATGAAAGCAACCAGCACAACCAGAACTCATGAAAAACAGATCGAAGAATAAACAATTTTCCAGAGCACAGCATTACGGAATAACTAAGTCGGCTAGGTTTATTGTTACTGCAACACGAAAAAGAGGGGAGGGCCACAACCAACAATAGCAATCCCACTGCTGTCAAATAAGTACACAAGGATTAGGAAATCCTGAAACCCACAAAGTTATGAATTCACGGAGGTACATATTAAATAAAAGAAACAGAAGCGCCAGTACTGAGGTCTCAAGTACGGTGTAGGTACCACATACAGTGGTAGGGGGTCATTAGCAGCAACACTGTTATGAAATAACCAGCCTCAACACAGTACCGTAAGTGCTATATATCAACTGGTAATACCAGTGAACGAACACTACAACCAATACTGAGGTTTAATAATATGAGACTTTCTGCACATACAGCAATAGGTGTTAGGGGTTTACATAAAGTAGGTAGCTGTTCTGAACTGAACAGCTCAACATGTGTCAGATTTCAACCGGCATACTACCAGTGAAGGGACATCACTGTTGATGTAATTCAAACTAAATAATCAAATAGTTTGATTTTAAGGTATTAGACTGTAACCATGGATGCTGATTTGCTTAGATTCCAAGAAGGACGTTTTAAGCTATTATGAAAAGCTTCATCATCAAATCCACGGCCTCTAGGCTCTACAGAGATATTACTATAAGGAGAAAGATGTGCTGGAGTGGTTGAAAGAAATCTATTAGCAGATGTTCGGGATTGGTGACTCAATGGAGTTGCAGGGAAAGGAGACAAAGCAGGTTCTAAGTATCGACTGAAATCGCCGTTGGCTGAGTAGACAGAACTCGAAAATCGCTCACGAGTCATACTGGTATTCAAATACATATCATCAGGAGGAGAACGCATAAACGCTTCCTGATTTCCTATCATCTGTTGACGAGTAGAGCTGCTGTCGATACCCGAAAGATCAACAGGTGCTACGATTCTACATTCAGTCAGAAGTTTTTTCTGCGACTGTTTCTTCCATTGAGCCTCTTGCATATCATCTCTCTGCCTTGTCACTAAAATATAACCTTCACACAAAAGATCGAATCCAACTTTAGTAGCAAATATAATAATAGAAATCACATCTAATGTTTCGCTGATACTTTTTAGTTTATCGTTCATGCTGTAGTACGAAGCTGCAGCTATGAAAACAGATGAGCACATTAAGAATATAATAAAAGGGAGTACGTGATTGCTTAGTCGACGTACGAACGGTTGTAATTTTACATAGAGCACCAACATTATGAATAGTATTATTCCAGAGAAAAGACGAAGATGGCCACAGCGGGTTGGCGTTTCCACTTTCATGGCTGCAATAGCCCCCAAGGCTAGGCTGCTAGCAAAGTTAAAGACTGTGAAAAATGAATATCCAGGTCGAAACATTCTAACAAAGTGAATATATCTACCGACCCAATGATAATCTTCAGATTTGCTTAGCCACTCACCGTTGCCAAGAAGGTATCTGGCAATTGGTCTTCTTGAGCGATTCATTTCGTAGATTGAAAACTTATTTCCATCACGCACCTGTCTTCGAAAAAGCCATCCAGGAATTATGACACACAATAGTAATGAAAGCAATGACATAAATCCAATAACAACATCGTTGTAGGCAAATAATTGAATAAAAGAACCAAGTGCCAGCCCCTGGTATATACATAAGAACACAGACAACGGAATGGAAGGAAATCTGATAAGGCCGTCCATATCTTTAACAGAAGGGAAAGCAACCCTCCCAATATATGACAGAACCAAAGCAAGGGCGAAAATGACGACTATAATAGAAATGCTTGCGACAATGACACCCTTTGAGTGGCTGTCATTTACTGAAAGTTGGGTAATGTGTAAGGCGAGTGGTAGTTTTTGTTTCTCAGTGATGAAACACGGTTGAGTTACAATTAAATAATTCAACACCAGAGGAACGTTAATTTCCGATGCAATAGCAGCAGCTCCAATGATGACCGCGCTGGCTGCAGAACGAGTTTCAAAATCCACAAGTCGGTCATCACGAAGCCAACTTGGATTCTCATCTGGTGTTCCAGTCACCTGTTCAGAAGTTGATCTATTGTTTGGTGCTGTTGTCGGTACTGCAGTAGGTACCGAGGTTGAAACCGCAGTAGGAGCAGCTGTCGGGATTGCAGTCGTAGGGTTCGCAGTTGGTACTGCAGTAGGCACAGCCGTTGGAATTGCAGTCGGGATTGCCGTCGGAATCGCAGTAGGGTTCGCAGTTGGTACTGCAGTAGGCACAGCCGTTGGAATTGCAGTCGGGATTGCCGTCGGAATCGCAGTAGGGTTCGCAGTTGGTACTGCAGTAGGCAAAGCTGTTGGAACTGCGGTCGGGATTGCTGTCGGAATTGCGGTCGGAATTGCGGTCGGAATCGCGGTCGGAATCGCAGTTGGTACTGCAGTGGGCACAGCGGTTGGAATCGCGGTTGGTACTGAAGTAGGGGCAGCTGTTGGAACTGCAGTCGGGATTGCGGTCGGAATCACAGTTGGTATTGCAGTTGGAACAGCACTCGGAACTGCTGTAGGAATCGCGGTTGGGATTGCAGTTGGTACCGCAGTGGGCACAGCGGTTGGAACTGCTGTAGGAACCGCAGTTGGGATTGCGGTTGGAATTGCGGTTGGAACCGCTGTAGGAACAGCGGTCGGAATTGCGGTTGGTACTGCGGTGGGCACAACGGTTGGAACTGCTGTTGGAATCGCAGTTGGGATTGCGGTCGGAATCGCGGTTGGTACTGAAGTAGGGGCAGCTGTTGGAACTGCTGTAGGAACAGCGGTCGGAATTGCGGTTGGTACTGCGGTGGGCACAGCGGTTGGAACTGCTGTAGGAATCGCAGTTGGGATTGCGGTCGGAATCGCGGTTGGTACTGAAGTAGGGGCAGCTGTTGGAACTGCAGTCGGGATTGCGGTCGGAATTGCGGTTGGTACTGCAGTTGGGATTGCGGTTGGTACTGCTGTTGGAACAGCGGTCGGAATTTCGGTTGGTACCGCAGTGGGCACAGCGGTTGGAACTGCTGTAGGAATCGCAGTTGGGATTGAGGTCGGAATCGCGGTTGGTACTGCAGTGGGCACAGCGGTTGGAACTGCTGTTGGAATCGCAGTTGGCACTGCTGTTGGGATTGCGGTAGGAATCGCGGTTGGTACTGCTGTGGGAACCGCTGTTGGTACATCTGTTGGCACAGCCGTAAGGGGTGGAGTGTCGCAAAGTTTAGCGCTGGTCACTCCCCACTCACGATCCTTAATATTTTTAAGACGAAAGGTATCAAACCCCACAATCGTATTATCCGTTAGCGGTATCAGATTAATAGTCGGCTCCAGCGGTGCCGTAAACGCCGTCTGAGGAGTGCGAGTGTGCTCCGTAATGTAAGCAGTCGGGGAGAGAGCACAACAAGTGAATGACCACTGTCTGCTGTTTATCCAATTTAAGTGGTTTGACCAAAGTTTAGTCATAACGAAACCAGCAGGACATTCTATTGACCAAGGAGAGTCTCTAACAGTTGGACCTTTATTAGGAATATCATCACAACCAGTATCAGTTAAAGGTGAAGTAGTAAAACAGTTTAAAGTATCAATTGTGAATGTACTTAATGGACGTGCGCAATCTGTAGTCCATCTCCTATCTCCATGAGGATCCCAATAATCTCCTCCATGTCTAATAACATATTTATCTGAAGGACAGACATGATTAACAGTCACATCCCAAGTAGATTGCAGCGATGTAACAGTTCCCATGTCGGGTTGTAAAAACTGTCCCGTACATGATATCTGTGTTACTACAATGACTGTCAACATTGTTGTTGTTTTACAGCCAACCTAAACTGGAGGAATATAATAATAATAATAATAATAATAATAAGTGGGTATTTAGTTCAACGTTTGTAACATCCATGTGTTCTGATAATAAATAAAGTTAAGTATTTTTTCTAATCAAACTCCTACTAATTAGATCTTGATAGCGTCACAGGATCGATACAGCTTCAAAGAAAGCAGTCGGGAGGAAATATCACTTTTTTTGTTTGTTTTTCAGATGTGTAAACTTTCAAACACATACTTTCTCATTTTGTAAATTGAGTCTTTTTATCGATTTATATTTCCCCTTCATGCACACGCACCCAGTGAGTAGGCAGAATAAAACATAGCAATAAATGACTTGGTCGTGAGGGAGGAGGTTGAGGGATTTCTTTTTTTTTTCTTTTTTCCTTAAAAAAAACAGTACCCTGCAGTCCATGACAAAGGCTTAGCACTTCGCTGGATGACTGTAGTCAGATTTTTCGCCTGTTTTTTTTTCTTTTGACTTTTTTTTGCTTGTAATAGTCAACGAAACAACAGTCTGGAGAGACGGCTACAAAGTACAAAAATTTTAAGAGCTCTCACACAAAAAACAGTAGTTGTTGACATTTATTCGGTAGGAAGATAAAGATTACTCATTAATTGTTTGAACCTATCACACAACATCTTGGGTATTCAATAGTGCCATAGGCGTGGACCACACACAATACTATTTAAAATACGTGATGTAAAAAGAAAATGAAAAAAGCAGTTTACCGTAATCACGATATCCATTATAAGGTTATTCTTGTAAGAGATCTCCTAGGCTTCCACAACTCTGTCACTGGCTCAACAAAAAAAAAAAATTTTTTTTTCTTTATTTATTTACTATGCAAGACTATCGTTTTATTTTTTTTAATTTTTTCAGTGTAGTCTTGTTAAGAGTATATACAGAATAGTCTCATCGGCAATGATATTATTCAGTTGTGTAAAAGTCGCAATTGGGCTTTCAAATAGTAGGAGAATTCAGAAAGCAGTGACAATACCGTTGGTTTATAAAAAAAAAAACGGTATTAAAAAAACGTTGGTATGGCGAAACACCAGTAGCTACAGTATGATTAAAATAGACGATTAGGGAAAATAATAAGGAAAGTTACAATAAAAAAATTAAAAAAAATTACTAACAAAAAAAACAGGCCTAATCCCATACTGGATGGCAAAGACCGCCATCGCCATGTAGAGGCATAGATTACTCAATAAGAAATAGAATAGAAAAATCTACATATTAAATAGCAATGGGTACGAGTTAACTTTCACTCATGTACCACATGACTGTCGCATAATCTATTAGGGTAATGACCTCAGTAAAGTGGATGGATAGAGACTAAATAAAAAGAATTCTTTATAAAAAAAATTTTATTTCAAAAACAATATGCAGTCAAAATTATTTCTTTGCGACCAAAAAAAACTATTTTCTCACTGCCTGAGCAGGTTACACAACATCGATTTTCTTTTTTTTGGAATCGGGGAGGGTGTGATCTGTCAAATTAGGCAGGGATGTACTTTTAAACATAGTTAGTGCTGCTAAAAGGAGATAAATGTCTCTTTGCAGGATTTCCTTGGTAGTACTCAATGATAAATATTAATCCCAGACCTAGAATGGAAAGATCGAGAAAATCTGAGTAAAAAAAACCCTAATTTCACTTTTTTACTTTTTTTTTCCCTTCCCCCCTGCCCTCAAGAGATTTGCACCAAGAACTAACTAACCAACCCAGTTTTTCTTAGCGAAAACTCACTCAGAATATCACCGAATGGTCTCAAAGTAAGTTCAAAAAGACTGGTAGTAGTAACAACCTGCCTCACTGGCACATGCTTAGTACTCTTTAATATATTTTTGCTCGAATTTTTTTCTCTGGATCCCGCTGAGTCAGCAGTGTCACAGTAGACACTTCGATTATTTTTTTAGTTTTAGCACTTGTCCACGGCTGAGCTGATTTAGTAGATCATAAAATCTCTTTTTCTCGATTTAAGTGACAAGCATGGGATGCCAACCTCCCGATTTCGGACGGAAGTGAACCGAACGATGCAGAGCATTAAAATGCCGCTTTGATCGAAATTTTTACTATTTCTTTTTTTTTTTTGAAAAGTTTTTTCATCGAATTTGGTCGCAAAAAATAATTTTGACTGATATTTATACAGAAACAGATTAAATAAGAGCAAAAGAATTCCTCCCAGCCCTATATGTCTCAAAATGAATTGAGAAAAAAGAGCTGTCGCTATTATAAGGGTGCGGCAAAAAGACGTAGCGGTATTGAAGTCAAGTCAAACACATTAAGGTTAGTGTTTAGGTACTTTGAATAGCATTCAGCCGTGGGGTTATTGATAAGCATTAGAACTGAAGGAATCTCGTAGGACTATTTTGAAGTGTGGAATTTTTTTTCTTTATTGTTTTTAAAACAGATGAAGTCAAGCTCTAAACAAATCTCACAGGGGTGTCACCGCTTATTAAGTGAGGACTTCACAGGCGGGAAAATGTGGACCCTAAGTAGTGACCCATCTAACACATAACAGACACGGTTATAGCATCTGAGTAATAATGTGAGCAGTGGATTATACTTAGAAAAATATAAAAAATAACAGAACCAAGCAACTATAAGAATAACTAAAAAGCGCGGGGTTAGAAAATAACTGACAAGTACTTACTTCCGGGCAGATGCTTGACAATCTTTCCCAGAGCAAGACGTGCTACTGGACTGGGTGGGTCAGAAAGCAGATGACAAACAAAAGGAAATGCTTCTGAAAAAAAATAGTTTTTTCGTTAAACCCAACAAAAAGGGGAACTGACAAGGGTTAGAATTGAAAAATTAATCCCAAGTGTGGTGCACTAAGGACCGTACCGAAATGTTGTGAGGTGCGCGGAAACAGAAACCGGTTTCTTGATAGCGCATAAAACACGAAGTGGGAATAGTAAAATCAGAACTAATTGAATACACGAAAAGTAACTTTATATCGACATTCTTTTTTTATATTTTTGAACGGGAACATTTTGAAGTTCTCAAGTAAAATACAAAACAGAAACACATATCGACACACGGGGAAAATAACTTTTTTTTTTTTTTTTTTTTTTTTTTTTTAAATCCCCCTCCCATAAAGTCCTAATGTGGTATTTATTTATCAATTAAGAAGCCAGTCGAGATTGAGCAATCCCCGAAGTCAAAAAAAAAAAAAAAAAAAAAAAAACGACAACCCAATTAGCCAGGCAAACCATCAATATAATAAAAATAGGCAAGATCAGAGAAAAAAGAATACAAATAAAACGGAAACATGTGTTTAAAAGTGAGTGATGTGAATTGGGAACTTGTTTGCAGGTTGCCATAAAACAAAAAATATCAGGTAACCCAAAAGCAACAGAACAAAAAGAGACACAAAAAAAATTCTCCAGACGCCAACCCAGCACGCGAATGCGAACCGGGAGAAATACACCACTATTTCAATTCTGAAGAACGAAAGAAAGAAGACTGTAATATACATGTGCCTCCCTTGGGGGGTTTCATAATGCAACATAGAAACAAAAATACGAACCTGCGAGACTCTACCCCGGGCATTTACTCGGCCGCCCAAATAGCTAAGTCCTTGTGACAAATAGGAAAAAAAAAAAAAAAAAAAAGAAGAAGTTTTTTTTTTTTCGCGCAAAAAATCATAGAATAAAAAAAAGATAAATAAATAAACATAAAAAAAATACAACAGCCATCGTAGACAAGAATTACGTATCATAGGAAGACTTCATAGAACACAAATGATTCATTGTTTGGGCTCTGGAACGATTCAGTTAGTCAACTTGCTGTTACCCGCTGAACCTACCATACCTTAGTGTTCTAATGGAGTTATCAAAGATTAAGACAGGCAATGCTTGTCACTGTGCTGGGTGTTTCCTCCATAAAAAGGGAAACTATATATGGTTTTGTGTAAGGACTATTTCTAAATACTAAACATATTCAATAAAAAGTTAGATGCAGTAGTCTTCTAAATCCAACATCGTGGTCAAGAAGTCAAGCTGCAGTGTGTTTTGTTCGTTTAAGAAGAGCAACAACTCACAGCTCTCTGCTGATAACTAAAAAAAGCTTTTTGCAATGCCTCAGTTATTTTAAATAAAAAAAATGGAAAATTTTCAATCTTAAAACAAAAGTTTTTGAAACCGCTAACCTTATATAAAGTACCTTCATGTTAGAGGAGAAGCCCAACCCCAATTTAAAAATTGCCGGCACGGTGGTTCAGTGGGTTTAAAATGGAGTTGGCGGTTCAAAAACTTTTGTGTTCCGACTGGAAGTTTTTCAATAATAATAAAAAAGAAAAAAGAAGAAGAAGAAGAAGAATTCAGCTAACCCAATATAATATAATACAAAGCCAAGGAAAAAGAAAAACTTTAATACTGACAACGTAAAACTGCAGAAGGAAAGTTGATAACAGAAAATGATTATCACTACACTGAAATATACATAAATAAAAATACATTAATACCACTAGGCATCGATATTCTTATTGGTGATTGGAGGGAAGAGAGAGAATGACAGTCCAGAGAAGTGACTAACACGTCACACTGAGGAATTGCACAGGAGCAAAGAGAAGATCTTTTTTAATGGACACGCTAGCGACTTTTCTGCTTATCCTGACAAGCTGCTACTACTTGTTGGACTTTATTTATTTATTTTTTCCGGTAAAACGAAATGGAAACTCCTTTCTTCGTCACTTAGAAACTTAGTACAAGTTATCTCTTTTCTTCTGACTCTGATCGTTGTCCGCTCGACATACAGCGGCAGGGAAGACATGTTTTTTTTTTTAAAAAAAAAAAAAATTCGTCTAAAGTTCTGCATGTCAATCTATAACTAAAAAAAGCTGACAAGATTTTAGCACTATTTACAACATTTTAAATATCAATGTGAGTAACTAAAGCAAAACAGCTGTGAGTTTAGTTTACAAGGCAAATAGTAGTAAACAAGAGAGGACTTTTATTTTAAATAGATTACAATAAATAATATATAAATATTCTTTGTTCTTGGTTGCGAAAAAAGAACAAGAGAATTGGAAAAAAAAGAAACATAAATTAGGGAAAAAAGGGGAACATTCCTTCCCCTTTATTTATAGAGATCTATAGTAAAAGAAATGATTAAAAAATAAATATTTTTATATGGAATGAAGAAAAAGATATCAAAGAAGTACAGAAGACATGTGCTGGTAACCCACCTGTAAAAATGGAATCTTCCAGGGGCTTCGACGAGAATACTATTTTGTAAGTGCATAGCAATTCATTCTACATTCAAAGAGAGGGTACCACTACCATCTTTTTAGAGGTATTCAGTTACACAACATGCTTGTCATATAGCAGTAACAAGGGGGGCATACTTGAGTTGCAACACATTCCAATTTCAGTGTTTGCTAAAGCACCCTCCCCTTTTAATAAAAAAAAAAAGGAAAAAAAAACTTCAATTCCGATAGGGAGAAAGAAAAAAAAGAAAAAAGTTTGATGGACGTAATAAATAGCCGGCTGAATACTGCGGATCTCATCTGTTTGTCGACGTCCGCTACTAAAAGGTTGGAGAGAGGAAGTATTAAAGCTAGCCGTAAGCAAAAAAAAAAAAAAAAAAAAAAAAAAAAAAAAAAAAATGCCACCAACGGCTACAAAATATAACACACATTGTTCGAATTGCAGTAAGAACAAAACAATCAACAACAAGACGTCAAACCTACTAAAGAACGGAATAGCACCAGAGGAATTATCTGATGTGTCCTTTCTAATAACAGGAAACACAACTTGTACGAAACAGGTATGAAGGTAAAGAAAACAATTACACGTTCCGACAATGAAAGTCTTCTTTATTTTACCTCGTCACTCAGTGTGAATAAAGAACGCAAAAAAAAAAAAAAAAAAAAAAAATGGAAATGGAATGTAAGTAAAACTTGACTTTGACTAACAGTACCGTCTGCGAAGGCACGCTTTTTCAAAACACACGACAGCGCCGTGCCCATGTTTAGTTCTCAAAAGAATTTTGCGTTCACGTAAAAAGGAATAAATAGCAGAGGAAAGAGTAAGAAAAACAGGTCAAAGTTATGTCATACAACTCAGACTGAGAGACTGTTGAGTCCCTCAAATGTTTATGAAGGAAAGTTTTCAAAAGTTTCACAAGAGTTATAAATAAAAATAAAATTAATTATTATTTAGCGACGAATAAAACCAACCCAATCTTGCTGACTATTTTTCAAGTTTTACACAAATAAGCAACAGAAGACCTACACTCTGATTACTGAAGAAGACGAAGGTTTGTTTGCCAATTCAATGCCTCCACCACTGCCATCACTAAAGACACGAACTGGAGCAACAGTTTTACCATCAGGAGTACTACAAATAATATTAATACTCAATGGTGAATTAGCTGTTATGGCAGGACTGACTAGAAATGGTGGTGGCATTCTACGAGATGGTTTCAGTGTAGTAATTGATGCAGATGACGGAGTATTCACCAAGGGTGTGAACCCAACCGAGTGATACGCAGAACTGGGTGATTCAGCTCCAGAACTCAACGGAGAGTACTTCTCTCCTTTAAAAGAAGGATTCAAATAAGCCTCATTTAGTGATTGTGCCGACGGGGTAACATCACTGCTTGTTATTCCTCCAGAGCTTTCTGTTCCTTGTAATTGTAATACTCTTCTGTTGGTTGTTTCCGTCGGTTTCTTTTTCAGCTCACACGTGTCAGTCGTGTATGGAGCAAAAGCGCTTTGACGTATTTCAGATGATCGTCTGTTGCAATTACTTGGCATTCGGAAGTCACTCGTTATTGGTGATCCTAATACTGAACGAGGAGTGAAAATTCCGATAGAGCTCTCAGTTCCTTGTCTGTTTCTAAGTGGTTCAGTAGCTGCTAATGATCTGGTAGTGAATGGGCTGCATGGACTACCAACTTCTAGTGTGTGAAATCCACTTGAGTTTATCATGAAGTTCTGAACACCTGGATAGTCACTCATACTTCTTCTTTTAAATTCTTTCATTCTTTTCGTTTCATTTGTCGTTTGTGATTCTCCCAAAGAAGGGTTTACAACGCTCGAATAACAATCGTTGCTTTCATTTGCATAATATGGTAGAAGTAAACTTTTATTGTTGGATTCAGTCGGTCTGAGAGTATTGAATACTGGTGTGTCTGCGCTTACAGAACCTTCACTACAATGAAATTCTTCTGCGTCTTTCTTCCATTGTTCGAGTTGCATACGGTGTCTTTGTTTTGATATTAACAAGTAAATCTCACTACATGCGTCAAGAATGACTTTGATTGCGATCACTACTAAGGATATCATATCTAATATTTCACACACTACTTTAAGTCCACTCGACATCGTGTAGTATGACGCAGCTGCCATAAAGACTGATAAAAACATGAGTGCCAACACTAATGGAATCATGTGGTTGTCGCGTTGTCGGGAAAACGGTTTCTTTATAACATGAACTCCGAACAATATAACTAAAATAAAACCAGAGAATAATCGTAAATGACCACATCTGGTAGGAGTCTCGACTTTGATAGCAGCTATTGAACCAAGGGCAAAACTACTAGCGAAGTTATAAACAGAAAAGTACGTGCAATTCGGTTTGAATCCCTTAAGAAAATGAACATATTGCCTCACCCAGTGATTTGTTTCTGTGCGGCTAAGCCATTCACCATTTCCCAGAATGTATCGAGAGACAGGTGTTCTACAAGTGCTGTTGACATAAATTGCGTGTTTGCAAGGATAGTTAACAAGCGTTCTCAGAACGTAAACAGGTCCCAAAATACACATTAGCAAAACACAGAGAGATAAAGCGACAACACCAGGATTGTTTTTCGTATACAATTGAATAAATGAACCAAGGACTAATCCTTGATATAGAATTAAGAATATAAATAAAGGTATTGAAGGAAATCTTAAAAGACCATCAATGTCCATTATCGAAGGAAATGCTAACTTACCAATTTTCGACATCGCAGAGAAGACTGCAAGGCATCCCAAACTTATAATACTGTTCCCTAACATAACGCCACTGGAATGCCTGCCATCTACCGATATTTGAGTAGGGTGTAAGGCAATAGGAAGTTTTTGTTTTTCCGTTATAAAGCAAGGCTGTGTTATTACTAAATAGCTAGAAACTGGTGACAGACCCCCTGCGATTGCGCTGGCACCCAACACCGCGGCGCTTGCCCCTGATCGAGTATCGTAGCTGGCCACCTGATCATCACCCAACCAACTCTCGTATTCAGTGTCGTTATTATTTACACTCATTTCATCATCAGGAACATTTGTCACTCCAATAGTTGGTACCATAGTTGGTATTGTAGTTGGAGAGGTTGTTGGTGTCGAAGTGCCCAATGAAGTGGGGAGTGCTGTAGGGGCAGAAGTTGTGGTTAGAGGAATTGCAGACGGCACTGTCGAGGGTACCGTTGTTGGAACCGCTGTGGAAACGGCCGTAGGCACAGCTGTTGGAATTGCAGTGGGAATAGTTGTTGGAACTGCGGTAGGCAAAGCTGTCGGAATCGCTGTGGGAATTGCGGGGATAGTCGTCGGAATGGCAGTAGGAACGGCTGTTGGAACTGCGGTGGGGATTGCGGTAGGTATGGCTGTCGGAATCGCTGTTGGAACTGCGGTGGGGATTGCGGTAGGTATGGCTGTCGGAATCGCTGTCGGAACCGCCGTTGGAATGGCAGTAGGAACAGCCGTTGGGACTGCTGTGGGAATTGCGGTCGGAATGGCCGTCGGAATCGCAGTAGGGACAGCTGTTGGAATTGCCGTCGGTATGGCCGTCGGAACAGCAGTAGGTATGGCCGTCGGAATTGCCGTTGGAACAGCAGTAGGTACGGCCGTCGGTATTGTCGTTGGAACAGCAGTAGGTACGGCCGTCGGAATTGTCGTTGGAACAGCAGTAGGTATGGCTGTTGGAACAGCAGTAGGGACAGCAGTTGGAATCGCTGTTGGAATCGCCGTGGGCACTGTTGTCGGAATAGCTGTCGGGATCGCGGTAGGGACAGCAGTTGGAACTGCAGTGGGAATCGCTGTAGGAATTGCCGTAGGTACAGCCGTTGGAATTGCTGTAGGTAAAGCTGTGGGAGGTTGCACATTACAAAGTTGTGCGCTGATTGCACCCCATTGGCGATCCTTAGTTAATATACTTCGATTGGTTTCGAATCCAATCAAAATATTATCTATCTCAGGTGTTAAACTAAATGAAGGCTCAGTATCACCCACTCCTGTAAGAACTGATGCACGAGAGCGTTGCGTGAAGTAGGCATTAGGAAATAATTTACAACACGTGAAAGTCCACTCTCTACTGTTGAGCCAGTTCAGATGTTTTGAATACATCGAAGTCATTACGTAACCCTCATCGCATTCAACGGCCCATGATGTGTCTCTTACTAAGGGACCTTTATTGGGGATATCATCACAACCTGTATCAGTTTTAGCACTAGTAATACACGTACCTGTATTAACAGTGAATGTATTCAGAGGTGGTGCACATTCAGTCTTCCATGCTCTGTCACCCTTTGAGGCACTAAATGATCCAGTTTGTTTTATAATATATTTACCAGTAGGGCAGACGTGGTTTAGGACAGCATCATGTGCAGTGCTCAACTCCGATATTGATGTCAGGTCCGGTTTTAAGAATGTCCCTCCGCATGAGAGCACCAACATCGCTAACACGCTCAGCATATGAGAGCGTTGATAACCAACCTGAGAAGAGGGGAAATGTAATTAAAATAATCATTAGTACCATCAATAAAAGATTATTAATAAAATATCATCCCGTCATCGGTATTTTAGTTAAGAAAGAATCCCAAGACAAATTCCTGTCGAGAATAAGATGTGATTTGGGTTGTTAACAAAAATACATAATTCCTCAGCTGGTTCTCACATCGAACGGTCTGTAACTAAACTTTCAAAACACATTGCGTTGATTTAGCAATGCGGAAAGGAATCCGACCCAGGGAGGGGGAAACTATCGTCCCTTTGGTGAGGAGGGTTTTCGCTTTTCTCACAACTCGTTACAAGCCATTCATTCACAAACACGTTGCGTTAACACATCAATACAGAATAGGCATCTAAGGCTTCACAACCAAGACTATAACGACAACACTACCATAGTTATGTTGACGTGAGTACCTGACCCTGCGCACAGAAGTGGGCAGAGTTAATTGTTGTCACTGGCCTCGTAACGTTTAAGTAGGAATTTTGGAGGGGGCAGTACCATTTTCCCCCGCTGTACGTTTGCTCACGAACGACAAGATCAAATAAAGGGGGAAGTAGTAAAGAAGATAAAATAGTATTCCTTTTGCCTATAATTTCGCCCTCCCGAGCATCTCGTTCGCTGTTTTAAGATAACCCTTTCTGCCGGCCTCTGCCGATTGTCCTTTCAGCTTTGCCCAAGCATCGAACTTGGCACGCGCCCTGAAGTGAACTCTGGACGGTTGCTTTCCCTTTACGTCTCCTTCAGTGGCCTGCTTAAAGTTAGCATACAGGCTGAGTAGCTGCGCCTGTGTTGTTATTTTTAAATATAATATTTGAATCACTGATTGCACACAAAGAAAGTCTTTAAGCAAGGCATACCTGAGAGGCGGATTTCGCTCCGTGAACATCCTTTACTGCCTGTTTGAATTCTGACTCAGAAACCATTTTCCTTTTTTTTTTTACAATAATAAGTTCTGATGAGGGAAATATTATATTCTTGAGCAAGAACCAAAATACAAAAAACAAGTTGGTTAATAAAATATTGGATTCTATCTGTTCAGTCTGAACACTTACAGTGGATAGCTAAAAGTAAATAATACAATCAAGTGGTTCCCCTCACATCGGGTGTGGTTGTGTAAAAGTCGTGAGTTACTCTCCAAACATGATTCTTTTCAACACAGAACCAACAAGTCTCATATGTGGAGCACTTTGATATGAATAGTTAGATGAGAGCTGTCCGTAGACATCAAGAAGACCTCTCTGGATTTCGTATGAGTTTGGGTATCTCTGAATATTAACGGCACCTCCAACACAAGGCTTTAAGACGACGATGTGATTACTTTCCGCATATTTAATAAAATCCCAATCAGATCCACTGAAAGTAGCATTTCCATCACTACATCCATTCGGTAGTAGGAGGACTCTACACTTAACAGATGATCCTTTTTTACAATTATTCGGAATGTAAGCAACTCCTTCAGTGTTGACACCAGTTCCATTTAAATTATATTTTTTAATAAACTCAGTTTGATCAAATACCAAAACATTATCATAAATAGGTGTAGTAGCATATTGAAACCCAGCAGAATAATTTCCAAAATTCCAACGAAGACATTTTCCAGGACCATCATAACCAGAAGGCACAGAATGATTAAAGAATGGAGTGCTATTTGTTGGAAGTGTATGTGGAAATGGTTGATCATTAATAAACTTTACATCTCTACCTGGATTAGACAACAACTGGTAGTACAGAGCTTGGACGTTAGCGACGGCACCTGACAAATAGCATCGATCGTGGGTTGGGTGGAATAAGAATACTCTCGCACGCTCTAACAAGTTAATAGGGTCGTCAATACAATTATTAATTTTAATTGGGTTTTGACCACAAGACCTTCTAATGTAGTCTGGTAGCTTACCCACGTCAACCCACTGAGGATGGTTCTTACAATGATCATATATAAGAGTCTCACCAGTATCGCATCCCTCGCAATGAGGTACACTCGATTCTGGTGTTTGCGTCACCTCCTCGTCGGCTGCAAATCTTGTGACTGCACAATGAAATGGCTGGCCTGAAAAGATACACGCTCCGGTTACAATGTCACTGAACGCAATATGAAACTGATGAGCAAAATCAGCAGCATGACTGCAACCCGCAATCAAAACATCACTTGATGAAATATTAATCTTCTCTAATCTACTTACATCACAAAGCATTGCAGTCATTATGAGTGTGAGTGTTGACATGTTTTCTTTACCTAAACTCCTGACCTACTGCTCTTGGTTTCGTTATCTAGCTGATAAAAAGAAATAATAGTTTCCGAAACCAATTACTTGTTAATCCACAAAATAATTATTAGTAGTCTAGGCTGGTCGCAAAAAGGTGCGATTAGCTCAAAAAACACAAAATAGTAGAAACCACTCCGGTAGATGGAATGTTGCCAGGAAGAAACAAATAGCACAGAGAACAGTCAGAGGATAGGGTTCACAAATAGAAGAAAATAAAAATTTATTCATTTTTTTTTTCCCCCTCCATGTTTTGTTTGTTGTTTTGTTTCGTGTGCAAGTTTTCTGTTTAAAAGGGAACAGGCAGGAAAAGAGACTTCCAAAAAGAGAGAGAGAGAAAAAAGAGAAAAAGCAAAATAAAAGGAAAAATAACGAGAAACCTTCGTTAAGTAAACTAGAGCAAGGGGTGTGCGGAAGAAGAGGGTTCAGGTTAGAGGAAAACCCTGCAACATTCCCAAATATATATTTTTTATTATCATTTTCCAATCAATCGTAAATACAACAAACAAATAATGCGTTTCGGGATAAAATTAAAAATATCTTTCTTCGTACCATTTCCCACATTAGTTAGTTAGCAACTACATATTTCAAAAGAATACTTTCAGTAAAAAATATAAATAAATCAAAAAAAACGTAATCTTTTCTTTTTTGTCATTTTGTCCTTAATTATCGCTGTCTCAAAGATAGCGAAAACACGAGTCAACCTAGTGGATGAGAAGGTTTTTTTTTTTTTTTTTTGGCAAGGGAAGCAAGAAGGACAAACAAATAGATTTATTGTTCTCTAATCGTAGAGACCACCATCGTCGTCGTCCGCTGGGGCTGGCGCACCACCAGATTGGGCGGGTGCAGCTGGTGCTGGAGATTCGTCGAATTTAAAATCGTTAAATCCACGTGCTTGTTGAAGAGATGTCGCAAACATTTCGTATCTTCTGATGTCGTTATCCGAAACAGATCTGCGAGCTTCTCTCATTGCTTCTTCAATATGGAGTCTGGTCAGTTCTGGTACTGGATCGTAGTCCTCGTCTTCTTCAACATCGAGTCCTCTCTCCTTACGCTTTTCATATTGAATCTCTTTAGCGATTGATTCCTTTATTGCTAACTTTACAGCTCTCTGACAAATACCTGCCAAGTCAGCACCACTAAATCCATGAGTAGATTGAGCTATTTCATCTAAAGAGACATCTGTGGCAAGTGGAGACTTACGGAAGTTTGCTTTCAGAACATTAATTCTCGACTTCACATCTGGAAGAGGGATGTACAACAACTGATCAAGACGACCAGGTCTCATGATAGCAGGGTCAATAATATCAGGTCTGTTAGTAGCTCCAATAATGAAGACGTTCTTCTTAACATTCATACCATCCATCTCAGTTAGAATTTGATTAATAACTCTGTCTGATGCACCTCCACCATCACCTGAAGATCCACGAGCCTTAGCGATACTGTCAAGTTCATCAAAGAAAAGTACACATGGTGCTGCTTGTCTTGCCTTGTCAAAGATCTCTCTGACGTTGGCTTCAGACTCACCGAACCACATTGTTAGTAATTCAGGTCCTTTTATACTAATAAAGTTTGCCTGACATTCGTTAGCGACCGCCTTAGCGAGAAGTGTCTTACCACAACCAGGTGGTCCGTAGAAGAGAACTCCTTTCGATGGAGAGATTCCAAACTTTTCAAACTTCCACGGGTACTCTACCGGGTATTGGATGAGTTCTTGAAGTTCTGCTTTCGTAGCTTCTAATCCACCTATATCTTTCCAGGTAACATTTGGTACTTCAACCATTGCAGTATCACGAAGGGTACTTGGGTTCGTTAGACTAGTTGCTTCTCTAAAGTGAGCTTGAGTAACAGCCATTGAATCAAGGATTGCAGCATCAATAGTGTCGTCTTCCCAGTCAATTACGTCCATCTTTTCTCTAATAGTTTGCATCGCAGCTTCAGTTGAAAGTTGTGCTAAATCAGCACCAACATATCCGTGAGACTCTTTAGCAATTGCTTCAAGATCAACATTGGCGTCTAACTTCATATTTTTTGTGTGAATTCGGAGGATTTCTAATCGACCGATCTCGTCAGGAATGCCAATATCGATCTCACGATCAAATCTTCCAAATCTTCTCAACGCTCCATCGATAGTGTTTGGTCTGTTTGTAGCAGCCAATACAATTACCTGAGATCTGGATTTCATACCATCCATTAGAGTAAGTAATTGTGATACAATTCTCTTCTCTACTTCACCTTGAGCCTTTTCTCTTTTGGGTGCGATGGAGTCGAGTTCATCAATGAAAATGAGGGCAGGGGCGTTCTTCTCCGCTTCTTCGAAAGCTTTTCTGAGGTTTGACTCCGACTCACCAGCCATCTTTGACATGATTTCAGGACCGTTGATCAGGAAGAAGAATGCACCAGTTTCGTTAGCAATGGCACGAGCGATAAGAGTCTTACCTGAACCAGGTGGTCCATACATAAGAATACCTCTTGGAGGTTTAATTCCAATATTCTTAAAGAGGTTTGGGTGTCTAATTGGTAATTCAACCATTTCTCTAATCTGAGCTAGCTGCTTGCGGCATCCACCGACATCCTCGTAGCCGACGTCAGTTGCCGTTTCCTCATCCTCACGTTTAATTGGATCCCCTTCACAGTGAATTACCGTGTCAGGTGCAACAATACAATATTCATCTGGATCAGTCTCGACGACCTTAAACTCAACAGCTCTCATTGCTGCGCGTACTATGAATGTGTCTCCTTTTCTAACTGGTCTGTATGCTTCCTTGAAGTGAGGTTGCAAAAATAGATCAAACAAATCTCCAGTCAGACCTTCTATAGTATCATCGATAGGTAAGACGTGAATTCTCTGTCCATATTTAATATCCTTACATGGGTACAGAAAGATCATGTCTCCCAAGCGAACCTTAACATTCTTTCTTGCTACTTTATGCATTCTAATGTTTCCTGGTTCAATGGTGTCATCCTGAAGGACAATGCAAACGGTGTTCTTATTTCTCTTTCCCTTGATGATGACGGTGTCTCCTCTGTGTTTATGTTTATTTTTACAACTTCTTTTGTTGAAAGAGAAAATTGATTCTTTAAAGTACAAAGTAATGTCTTAACTACAGGTTTCACAACTGATCTTGCGACCTAATTGATACCCCCAAGGATAGTTCCGAGGAAACCCTCGCCTCTAGCTGTGTTAACATCCAGATCGATGCGGACAGTCTTGTCCCTGCTCTTCCTGATCCTATGTGCATCGAGTTCGCTTACTGGAACCTTATGAGGACCACTGCCAACTTGTAATGTCAGGCGGTCTCCTCGCGCGGTTGCTACACGATGTAGCTGGTTGTCAGTTTCGTGTGGAAAGTATGCATTTCAATATATATGCATTGTGAAAAGAAAACTTAATTAATTATGACTAACACAACAATACAAACAGTTTACGATGACTTGGGTTACATAGACTCAGTTGAGAAGCTATACCAAGCCTCACACAGATCAATCCACATGTTGCAAGGCGAGATGTATCAGATTTTCTGAGGGAAGAAGTCTCACAACTGTACAAGACCAAGCGGAAGAAGATCACTGGTCACATCACAGCGTTCGAGGTTAATCAACTTGTACAGATGGAACTGCTTGATGTCATAGCTTCATGTTTCATTTTTGAATTTCGAAACAGGGTAGCCTTAGTGCCACATCACATGGGCCTAAAACGAAAGGAAGGTTGTAACCCTCGTTTACGTTCGACAGCAATGAAGAAGACTTGCCACTACCGCCTACCAAAAGGGTAGATTGAGCTTACCAATAAAGTAATACATACCTGAACAACTGAAGTTCCTCCATAGTCTCAGCGCTTAGGCAGACGATAGACGCATCATCGTTCTCGGCTTCCTTCACTCCGAGCCTGTTTTTAGTTCGTGTTATTATAAATAATAGAGATACGATTATTCTTAAACTAATTTCCTATTATTATAAGCGGTTTGATTCTCGAATCACTATCAGAGTACGAGAGTCTCCCCCAACAGTTCATCCATCACCTGCACAAGGATGCCGAGTCGTGGCGACAGGGTGGAGCGATGAAAGGGTACCAATCCTTAGTTACAAAACGATCACTGAACTCCGCAGTTTTGATTCTCGAATCACTATCAGAGTGCGAGAGTCTCCCCCAACAGTTCATCCATCACCTGCACAAGTATGCCAAGTCGTGGCGACAGGGTGGAGCGATGAAAGGGTACCAATCTTTAGTTACAAAACGATCACTGAACTCCGCAGTTTTGATTCTCGAATCACTATCAGAGTGCGAGAGTCTCCCCCAACAGTTCATCCATCACCTGCACAAGTATGCCAAGTCGTGGCGACAGGGTGGAGCGATGAAAGGGTACCAATCCTTAGTTACAAAACGATCACTGAACTCCGCAGTTTTGATTCTCGAATCACTATCAGAGTACGAGAGTCTCCCCCAACAGTTCATCCATCACCTGCACAAGTATGCCAAGTCGTGGCGACAGGGTGGAGCGATGAAAGGGTACCAATCTTTAGTTACAAAACGATCACTGAACTCCGCAGCTTTGATTCTCGAATCACTATCAGAGTGCGAGAGTCTCCCCCAACAGTTCATCCATCACCTGCACAAGTATGCCAAGTCGTGGCGACAGGGTGGAGCGATGAAAGGGTACCAATCTTTAGTTACAAAACGATCACTGAACTCCGCAGTTTTGATTCTCGAATCACTATCAGAGTGCGAGAGTCTCCCCCAACAGTTCATCCATCACCTGCACAAGTATGCCAAGTCGTGGCGACAGGGTGGAGCGATGAAAGGGTACCAATCTTTAGTTACAAAACGATCACTGAACTCCGCAGTTTTGATTCTCGAATCACTATCAGAGTGCGAGAGTCTCCCCCAACAGTTCATCCATCACCTGCACAAGTATGCCAAGTCGTGGCGACAGGGTGGAGCGATGAAAGGGTACCAATCTTTAGTTACAAAACGATCACTGAACTCCGCAGTTTTGATTCTCGAATCACTATCAGAGTACGAGAGTCTCCCCCAACAGTTCATCCATCACCTGCACAAGTCTGCCAAGTCGTGGCGACAGGGTGGAGCGATGAAAGGGTTAAAAGTACTTTCAATCGCTAACAATTGACTGGCTTAAAACTATCGACCGCCATTGACAAGCATATTAAGTAGTTTTGTTTAAATCATCACAACAAAATATAAAAAAAACATACTTGTTTGGCTTCCTCTTCTTCTGAATCGGTGCTCCAGACGAGGCGCTCATATGGATGAGAGTTAATTGGCTATTAAAGTGAGGGAATGTGAACTACAGTGAGAATCTGACAACCGCCTCCAGATTGAAAATACCACAAATTGTATTATTTGCTGAGAGGTACACCTGAATGAAAAAATAAAAAGGAAATCAATGAGCGGTAAATTCCACTCGAAAGCAGCCACAGCCAAACAAAAAAAAACCATGATAAACAAGCACACTGCGTAATGGAGTGAAAGAGAGGAGCGCACTAAAACAGTTCCAATCAACCAAAGCAAGTCGGGATGATGGTGTTGGTGGAAATTGATAAATTGGGGAGACATTGTATGATACATGCTGTAAGGATCTTTATTTTCATTTATTGTCACTTCTTCTTTTTTTTTCCTTTTTTTTTTTCCTTTTTTCTTTCTACGAATACTTCAGTAGCCCGTTCTTCAGAGTGAACCCTTCCACTGTCTGGTATTAGAAGTGCTTCGTACACCAGTTCCAAAAGCAGACTTCCCTCTTCTTGCTGCCTGATTGCGTTCGTCATCTTCTCCTCTGTTGCCTCCGAAACCATAGTCCTGCATTCCTCTGAGGGATTTCTTTCTTTTGCCTTGTTCGACTAAGTCTGTTTTTTTTTATTGTTTTTTTTGGCGTTCCCTTTTCCAGATGTGCAAATTCCGTGTGTTATCAAACAAGCTTGCGTTACAACAAGCTATCTAGGGAATGTGTCCCTCAATATATAAAAATCAGAAAATGTTTATCTTTTCACTTTTCCATTTTGAGATGCGGCATTAAAAGCGATTTGTATGTCTTAGATTTTGGATGCCCAGATAAGGCGGATGATTTGAGCAGTGGTTTGCGGACGACTTGCTAGCTCATTTTCTGCAGACAGAAAGGGCAGGCATCGACACGGGGTATCTTTGTCGTGCTGACTGTGTTGGCTGAGGAAAAACCATTACAGTTCAGCGAGTTGTTGGTGGGGATGTCGGACATGGACGGCCCGGCATCCACTCCGCATCTGACGGGCGAAACGTTTTACGACGTCGACGGAGCCGTGGACGTAGCGATGAGTGACTACGGTGGAAGCGGACGAGGTGCTTCGCGGGTTGGCGGCGAGGCACCAGACCTCGGAGGAGGGCTGATCGGCGTTTGGCCGGTGTGAAGGCGGAGACGGGACAAGGTGGCTCAGCGCCAAGGATCGAGGCGGTGTGCGTGCGATCGCAGGTTGGGCGGTTGGATCAGCAGGAGAAGCAGCAGCAGACGCAACAACACCAGAACATCTTGCTGGGGCAGCAGGATGAACTGTCCCGAAGACAACGGGACAACAACAGAAAAGCGAAGAACAAGTAACCCAACTCAGCGGACAGCTGGCAGAGTTCACGTCACGGGTGATAACATAAAAGAAAACATACTGAAGTCGATTGCAGGTGCTTCACGAAGACCCACAGATCTAGCAACCTTAGTCAAATCGAGTGATGCGACATCGAAGACTTCTTGCATGCTGTGAGAAGCATACGCTAAGAGGTACGCACGGTATGCTTCTCTAGCAGACTTGTGAAGGTAGTAGTTCTTTTCGATTAACTTTTCAAGTTGGAGCTGAATTTGTTTGGATAATTTTTCAGTCTTAAAGTCATACTGATTACAAGTTACTCTGTGTTGCTTCAGATACTTCAGAAAAGCCAACTCCTCAGGAAGTAAAAATAAAAGAGCGTTTCCTGAAGCACCAGCTCTAGCAGTACGACCAACACGATGGATGTAAGTTCTTGGATCATCTGGAGGGTCAAATTGAACGATCCAATCAACGAGTGGGATGTCGAATCCTCTCGCAGCGACATCTGTACTCAACATGATACCACTTGGGGCGTTACAAAACTGATGAAATACAACACTTCTACGTTGTTGCTTCAACTTTCCATGAAGTAAAACATTCGGAATATCTGTGTAGTTAAGAAGCTCTGAGTGAAATTGAGCAGACTTGACGCTACTAAAGAATACGATGCACTTTCCCTTTTGTTTTTTGAGGAAGGTGTACAACAATAGGAATCTCAAGTCAGCTGGACACACTACGAAACCCTGCTCTAAGTTATCAGCGGTGCTGCTCTCTTTGTCCTCAACAGATATAAAAACTGGTGGTTTTGGAAATGAAATGCGAACCAAGTCCTCAACCTTAGTAGTTTGAGTAGCTGAGAACAACATTGTTAATCTCTCCTTTGGTAGGATTTTTATAATTTCTTTCATCTGTTCTTCGAACCCCTGCTGTAAGATTCTGTCAGCCTCATCAATGCAGAGAGCAACCAGATTAGAGAACGTAAACTTCGTAGTTCTCAAGTGGTCTAAAAGTCTTCCGGGAGTAGCAATTACGATGTTCGCACCCTTTTGAAGTTTGTGTACTTCTGGTCGCTTGTTAACACCACCAGTCACAACAGCGTATGTTTGTCTGCCATCAAATGGTTTTAGTAGTTGAGCTAAGACACCTTCTATTTGCATAGCCAATTCTCTTACAGGTGCGATGATTACTGCGCCAGTACCATTTCTGTTAAGGAAATGAATTCTATCAAGTAGCTCAACAATAGGAATGCAGAAGGAAAGTGTTTTACCAGATCCCGTCTTTGCCTGTCCCAAAACATCGTTTCCAGCAAGCAGCGCAGGGATTGATCGTCTTTGAATTTCAGTCATGGTGGAAAATCCGAATTCGTTTTCCATCGCCTGGTGAACTTCTTTGCAGACGTTCAGCTCTTTAAAAGTAGTTACCTGAGAATTTAACAATTTTTGTAACTCGGCTTCCTTTTGAAGGTTGAAATTGCTTTCGTCATCTTCTTTCTTGTCCGCCTTGTATTGCTTTCCATCTTTGTACTCAGCGTGCTCTTCGAGAGGAACTCTACTAGCAAACTTACTTCTCTTCTTCGTCTGCTTCTCCTCTTCTAATGGCTCGTCTACCTGTGCAGGTGCTGCTGGTGCTGGAGCTGGAGTGCTGGCAAGTGCATCTTCGGATTCAACAGTGCGCTTTGCCTTTACCTTTCGTCTTATTATCTTCTTAACCATCGTATGATGGGTGATACTGAAAGGAGAATTATGATATTATTAGATGTTACAAACTCACGCCTTCACGGTAAAGATTACCAGAAAACACTCGTATTCACAACTACGTACCTGTAGGAGGTTAGATTAGTATGAATATTAATAGTAAATCGAATTAAGGCAATAATAGATTCAAAAAAAAAAAAAAAAAAAAAAAAAAAATGAAAAGAAAAGAAAAGAAAAGAAAGGAAAACAAACAAACAAACATGGCATTCTCTGAATGTGCATTTCGCCATTCAAAACACAACATCAAAATGCATCCAAAGGTGTTAACAAGGCACACAAGTAGATTATATTATAGGGACTTTTTTCTGTCACCTTAACTTTTTTTTTCTGGCAAGGAAATGTCCAGAAGGTCGGGAATTCGAATGGTCCTGAGTACTTAAGAACCCAACCATATCGGTCACTAGTCACACAAACCGAATTCCAAAGTCAAGACACCCGCGAGTTACAGACAGCCTGGTCGCAAAGCAACACTCCTGTTTCTGACCGGGCTATCAGGGTATCTAACTCATGCAGGCATGAGAGCTTTTTAAGGCTACTTTGAATTATCAAGAGCGCAGTACTGCCAGAAGGGTTTTAAAAAAAAAGCTTTATTTCAGGTGGCAAACAACAGCGAGAAAAAAAAACTTTTTTACGGAGAAAAATAAGGTTTTTGCGGGAGCAGCGGAGAATTTTCCTATTCATATTATAATTCGTTGGCTGTGTCTGCCTTCGTACATGTTTTCTACACCAACGTCACCTAAAGGGGAAGCAGGTGCCTCTCTTTTTTGTTTTGGCTCAGAGTGATAGGAATATAAAATAGCTGACACAGTTGCCAACATCATCCCGGCTCCGTTTACTTTTGTTATGTGAATTGGATATAAAGTGGTGGATATTAAAATTAAAAAAATCATTTTTAAGTTCATCAAAGTCTGACTAGTAACCGGGCCCGTGTGCTCTACGATTCCTAAGTACGTTACTTGATTGAAGAACATTAAAATACCATTAATAAGTGTAGCAATTGTGAAGTAAAAAAACGGTTCCAACCAACCCTCCGGTAGACTAAATCCACGAATTTCAACAAACATGGAAGCGATAATAATTAGACTGCCGCTCATCGGTGCTTCATACCTGAGAAGAGTTAGTTTGTTGAATTTTTGTTGGATATGTTGTGCAGGTGAACCTTGTAATAGTTGTGTGTTGATTATACATTTACCGGCTCTGCAAAAGCAGCTGATCAACATAGCCACAACGCCGAATAGTGAAGCATTGATGTTTGGATCACCAACTGTCGCTGTAGCAGTTCCTATTACGATTAGCATTACAAAGAACCAACCGCGGATAGATATTGGTCTCTTTAAATAGAAAGTACTCAGTAAACAAACCCAAACTGGGATTGTAGCTTTTAATATTTGCTGACTTGCCACAGTCATTAAGCACAGGGCTATGTTAGCAAATCCTAAGTCGGAGCTTCTCACAACTGATAAAGGGACCATTGATTTCTTAATAACGTCAAGAGGGATACTCTCTCCTGCACCCTCTAAAGTTACTCTTTGCATTCCCACAGCAATCGCTGTGACTACTCCCATCTGTAGTCCGGTTGATAGAAGAGGATAATCTTCCCATCGCGAAAATATTTTTTTATTTCCCAAAGTCCATAAGCTATATGATATGAAATTCAGTACAGTGTGCCAGAATGCTGGATGTAGTGTTTGTCTCATCAGTTACCAATCAAATATTGAGCTATACCTACCGACATTTAAAAAAGTGCATTCATTCAAACAAAGTCCTGAGATTGAGGGGAAATTGATCATAAGTAACTTACCCAAGTCGCACAACGTATCAGCTTATATACTGTTTTGAGAATGAGTTTTTAGTACGAGCAGAAGAATTTTCAAAAAAATATTATTTGATTGTAACTAAAAAAAAAACTAACAAAACGAGTTAGTTAATAAAGCTACTCATCAGAAAGCAACATTAAGTAAGGAAGGGGAAAAAGTCAAGACCGTTGTCGTGACTTGTGACGTATGTTATAAACACTGTTCAGATCAAACCTTATATTTCACACAGGAAATATTCAGTTTTCAACCTAAACAGCATCTTCGTCAGTACAGTTGCTTTAATTCAGGTGGACAGAAAGATGTCAATGATAGAAAGATAGATAAGGATGATCACTACATATTATTCATCTGATACAAACTAAAGAGCATCAGGTTAACACCCATAGAGCTACGAGCCAACAGCAACGTAAGTAGACCTAATCTAGTTTAGGTCTGGTATGTAATGTCGAATTGTAGACAGATAAGGACATAAACAGAGATCGTTAAATATTAAGTAAAGAACTACGGAGAGGAATACCATAATCAGTGGAAGGTACTCATCGTATCCATGGGAGAGACTTGTAGTCCATGGAGGGGGGGGTTCAGGTTATGTTTCTAATTCTGAAAAACAAAACAACGGAAAAAAAAAAAAAAAAAAAAAAATACTCAGCACGTGTAAGATTGGTATTTGTTGAGTTTAGCTTTTTTTTTTTTTTTTTTTTTTTTTTTGTGGATGATAAACTTTGTTTCTCATTCGCAAATCAATAGAGTGGAGTAAAATGAAAAATTTAAAGAAGTGTACGGTGCGTTTACAATTCGGTACTGTAATACTGTACAAAAGAAAAGCTGATAATATAACTCAGCAAATAATGTCTGTGAAATAGATAGTTTATTAAAAATAATAATTTTTTCTTTTCTTTTCTTTTCCCTCATGTTTAGTTTAGTTTAGTTATCAAAATACAAACTGATGACTACGAGGGGTCTGGGTAGCCCGCATCAGTAAGGACCCATCATGTTAACAAGGGTTTATTTCGGGGAGAAAAAAAAAAGGAAAGGAAAGAAGAAAGAAAAAATCGATAAAGCGTTCACTAAAGTGGGTTGCAGTAAATGTGTCACTAACGTTCATGCTGTTCGATTCATTGACTTACACGATTAGTTCTTACTCTCTCTTTTTTTTGTTCTTTGACCAGTAAACAGTAAGTCTCCTGACAGGTGTCAGGGATCCAGTTGCTTGGTCATATTATTTAAAAAAAATAAAAATAAAAATAAAAAAACATAGAAAAATATTGAAAAAAACAATACAAAAAAAATAATTATTTTTTTGTTTTGATTTGTAATCTCGTTTTTATCTCAACAACAATGTAAACAACGATGTTTATTGTTTCTAATCTTTTTTTTTTTTCCCTTTTTTTTTTTTTCAAAAAAAAAAAAATTTATCGATACTTAGCTTGACGAATTAGATTCGAATATTTGAGAACAAAAGAAGAAGAAAAAATGCAATCTCAATAATAGTTGTTTTTTACAACTACCCGAGAAACCTTTGCAGGGGGTGTGCTCGAAAGTTCTTACAAATTCCCATAAACGATTCATGTTCGCAAGAGGTATTTCACTCAAAAAACTAACATAATAATTCTCAAATCACCTACAATTTAAAATCAGAAAATGGATCCTTAACTGGACTGCCATACATTTCTGAATCAGCAGCAGCAGGCAGTTCCTTTACTTTTGATTTAGAACTCTTTCTACGGCAATAACAAACAACAGCTATAATAATAATTAGAATAAGTGCTCCCTGAGCAGCGAGGATAGCAATTAGCAAAATATTATTTGAGTCGTTGCTGTCTTTTGATGGAAGGCAAGCAAAGACAACACCATCAACACCAAGTTGGACTGTGTACTGTTGATTACATTTTATAATGAAACACTTGTTTTCACTTAACACCCCTAGTCCGTTTTGTACGCTGCAACTTTCGGTCTTTTCAGGTACGGTGCGAAGTCTAAATGCTGAGTGTGGCCCAAAAGTAGGGTCATTATTTAACTTTTGTTCCAGCTCAGTCTTGATTCCGTTAATCGTTCCAGTGCATGAGTGACTCATAACTAAAAAGTGAATAGATCCACACTCGTATGATACATTGGCGTTGTTATCTTTTATGATATTTCTTATTGCAGTTGTTAAATATTTCTGATTAACCCTTGTGAAGCTTGTACAGTTACCAAATCCAAAAGTACCTCGGAGGATCTTCTTTTTTGGAACTTTACGCATCGTGTTGACGCTTCTATTTTCCCTAACATAGCAACTACCATCTGTGCAGACTTCGTTCGCACTACTGTTGCAGAAAGAAAGGCCGCAAGCAATCAGTGCCAGTGGTACTGATCTCTTGGCACATTTTTCTTGTCCCCGAACATCAAACACGCACTCCTCATCAGATTTACAAAAGTTACCAGACTTGCCACAAGTAGGTACGCATGTAAAGATATTATTACGTCTGTGATATTTACATCTTTCTGTTGTTGTACACAATTGATTTCCACACAAAGCAGTCTGATTAATACATTGTGAACTTCCAGCACAGAACTGGTTCTCACCATCACAAGAGAGTCCACCACAGGAGGTCCTCGCTGTCCGTGCGACACATTCAAGGTTTCCACTGCTCATTTCACAAACTTCATTCCGGCGGCAGTCCCTGCATGGATTCTGATCAGCTACTACTACACATTGATAACGGCTTCTCTCTGTGTTATACTCGCATGTTTCAACAGCACTACAAATTTCCCCACCGCATGAGTTGCCATTGTCCCGGTTCCCGGTGGAGTTGTTGGTACCGTTCTGGTTACCGGTGCTGTTGGTACCGTTCTGGATACCGTAGGCGTTGTTGGTACTGTTCTGGTTACCGGTGCTGTTGGTACCGTTCTGGATACCGTAGGCGTTGTTGGTACTATTCTGGTTACCGGTGCTGTTGGTACCGTTCTGGATACCGTAGGCGTTGTTGGTACTGTTCTGGTTACCGGTGCTGTTGGTACCGTTCTGGTTACCGTACATGTTGCTCCAGTTGCCGTGGGCGTTGTTGGAATAGTTGTATCCAAAGTAATTATTCCAGTTGCTCCAGTTACCGTGAGTGTTGTTGGAATAGTTGTACCCATAGTACATGTTCCAGTTACTGTAGTTACCGTGAGTGTTGTTGGAATGGTTGTACCCATAGTAATTATTCCAGTTGCTCCAGTTACCGTGAGTGTTGTTGGAATAGTTGTATCCATAGTACATGTTCCAGTTACTGTAGTTGCCGTGAGTGTTGTTGGAATGGTTGTACCCATAGTACATGTTCCAGTTACTGTAGTTGCCGTGAGTGTTGTTGGAATGGTTGTACCCATAGTAATCTTTCCAGTCGCTCCAGTTACCGTGAGTGTTGTTAGAATAGTTGTACCCATAGTACATGTTCCAGTTACTGTAGTTACCGTGAGTGTTGTTAGAATAGTTGTACCCATAGTACATGTTCCAGTTACTGTAGTTGCCGTGAGTGTTGTTAGAATAGTTGTACCCATAGTACATGTTCCAGTTACTGTAGTTACCGTGAGTGTTGTTAGAATAGTTGTACCCATAGTACATGTTCCAGTTACTGTAGTTGCCGTGAGTGTTGTTAGAATAGTTGTACCCATAGTACATGTTCCAGTTACTGTAGTTGCCGTGAGTGTTGTTGGAATGGTTGTACCCATAGTAATCTTTCCAGTCGCTCCAGTTACCGTGAGTGTTGTTAGAATAGTTGTACCCATAGTACATGTTCCAGTTACTGTAGTTACCGTGAGTGTTGTTAGAATAGTTGTACCCATAGTACATGTTCCAGTTACTGTAGTTGCCGTGAGTGTTGTTGGAATGGTTGTACCCATAGTAATCTTTCCAGTCGCTCCAGTTACCGTGAGTGTTGTTAGAATAGTTGTACCCATAGTACATGTTCCAGTTACTGTAGTTGCCGTGAGTGTTGTTGGAATGGTTGTACCCATAGTAATCTTTCCAGTCGCTCCAGTTACCGTGAGTGTTGTTAGAATAGTTGTACCCATAGTACATGTTCCAGTTACTGTAGTTGCCGTGAGTGTTGTTGGAATGGTTGTACCCATAGTACATGTTCCAGTTACTGTAGTTGCCGTGAGTGTTGTTAGAATGGTTGTACCCATAGTACATGTTCCAGTTACTGTAGTTGCCGTGAGTGTTGTTAGAATGGTTGTACCCATAGTACATGTTCCAGTTACTGTAGTTGCCGTGAGTGTTGTTGGAATGGTTGTACCCATAGTACATGTTCCAGTTACTGTAGTTGCCGTGAGTGTTGTTAGAATGGTTGTACCCATAGTACATGTTCCAGTTACTGTAGTTGCCGTGAGTGTTGTTGGAATGGTTGTACCCATAGTACATGTTCCAGTTACTGTAGTTGCCGTGAGTGTTGTTAGAATGGTTGTACCCATAGTACATGTTCCAGTTACTGTAGTTGCCGTGAGTGTTGTTAGAATGGTTGTACCCATAGTACATGTTCCAGTTACTGTAGTTGCCGTGAGTGTTGTTAGAATGGTTGTACCCATAGTACATGTTCCAGTTACTGTAAGTGTCGTTGGTACCGTTGTGTCCACCGTACATATTATTCCCGTGGGTGATGTTGGTACCATTCTGCCCACCATATGCCGCAACTCGTGCCGATGCGACCAGTAAACATAGGATTACCATACACTTATTCATTGTTTAAACTGAAGGGAGTTTTTTTAAAAGAAAATAAATTAAACCTTGACATAAACATCATGATAAAGTTATTATTTTTGTTAAGTATATTACTGTTTTAAAAGATAATTTTTAAAGAACATATTTACATCACAAATAAGTTCGAGTAAATGAAGAGCTGGAAAACCCTTCTCAATGAACTTAATTAGATTTACGATAATATGAAGTACATCATTGATTTGATAACTTCTGGTTGTAAGCCGATCTGAATGGCTTACCTTTGTGAAGTACCTGAAACACATTGTTTTATAGATGTTGGTTTTATCAATTAATTCAGTCTGACTTCTTTGTATTCCTCCAGCAGTCAATTGGTCGCAGAGGGAACTCAATTGGAATGTTCGCACAGAGAGCAAAGGCACCGAGCCTAACATAGCAACGTTGCTTTGTTGACTGTTCGACCAAAGTAGTCAGTCCGGCCATTAACAGGATTCACTTCCATTTCTACTTCTCCAAAACAGAGACCGATCCTGACCATAAACAAACCTCTAAATAACTACCAACAATGGTACTGCTGCAAAGCAGTACTTTTTCAGTGGAGGACTTGCTGGGGAATTTCCGAAGATTATTTTCGTTCTCAAAGAAATTGAGGGAAGTTATGTAGTCAGTGTTAGTAAACAGTTCAGCTACTAGACCTTGTCTTCACACCAGCGCTTAGTAGTTTTTCACTTGGGCCCAGGTAGTCGATACCAGTTAGCGGTCGTCTACTTAGTGTTGGTCGTAAAGATCTTCCTTTCTTGAGTAACTCAACTACACTCACTAGAATGCTGTCCATACAGCATTGATTGTCGTCAACTAATTGCCAGTCTCTTCTTTCAAAGGCTTCCTTGTAATCAACACTCCATCCCCAGTCAGTGTTTTCCTGGATAACTGAGATATCATCTTCAAGAAGTGTAGTTTTAGTTGTCAACCACTTCTTCAATTCCTCAACGCGGACTTCAAAGATTGTAACTGTCGTACCTCCAGCCTGCATCCAGCAGTCAATTGGTCGCATGAGAGGGAACTCAATTGGAATGTTCGCACAGAGAGCAAAGGCACCGATATCACAACCAGCTTGACATAGCAACATAGACATCCTCAAGCAGTCTCCAAAAACTGTTACGAATCTCTGCTCTGTTGTACCAACAGTCCCAGAACTTACCGCACTTGATGAGACACCAATGTGGACATCAGTATCTAATTGTGATTGGTAGTGTCCATGCATTAAGGATATGAATCTCAGAGCATTTTGAAAGTGAGAAGTTGATGCTCTCGTAGTATTCCATCCAATAGTAATACATGAAGACAACACTGATATTATTGATCCTTCTGTTCTTTCTAAACAACTAATCGTCTTGTTGAGTGCAGTGTTAATTAGTGATTCGTTGAGACCTTCAGAACTGCTGCTGATTGGCATCTGGACAACACTAACTGTTGCACAACTCTTGTTGACTAGTTGAAAAACCCTTGATTGCCTAGGTAAGGAATGAGTGTCAAGGAGTCTGTCTAAAGACTTGGTTGTTACTGAAATTGCATCGATTTCGTCGTGAAATAAAACAGTAATAGAGACAGGCTTGTCATCTATTCCCTTCAAGTGTTGACTAATCGCTCGGTACTTCCAGGTATCACGAATTGTGATGTCGCCAACTTGTGACGAATCAATAGCGACACCACCAGGAATACATGCTCCTTCTAAACGAGCTGCTTTGTTGACTGTTCGACCAAAGTAGTCAGTCCGGCTATTAACGGGATTCACTTCCATTTCTACTTCTCCAAAACAGACACCGATCCTGACCATCAACCCGTTCCAACCGTTGGACTCAAACAGAGTCGGCAACTCCAAATCCGATGGCCAAATTGCGCTGGCAAACCCTTCTTGCACAGCCATCGCAAAGCAACAGCCGTCCGCCAAGGTATCGAACGCCACCATAAAAGAATCCCCGATAGTCTTCACCTCGTAACCAAAGAAGTCAGCAATGCAGGATCGGATGATTTTGTTATGAATTTTTAGCGCTCTCTTCATAGCATCTGGTGAAGACTCCCAGATTGCAGTTGATGACTTCAAGTCAGTGAACACTACGGCAATGTTTCCCTGAGGGATGTGTGAAGATACCTGTGGTTGACTTTGTTCAGAAAGTTCGAACAAAGTGTCAGGTAAGTACGGACGGTACTGATGGAGATTGTAAAGTAAACATCCGAGGACCTCTGTTAGGGGTGTGTTTTCCGCATTGTCAATCCTTTCCTTTGCCTCATCTAAATCAAATCGAACGAGTGCTGCGACTACCGCTTCTGCGAGGGAGACACTGTTATTAAGAGCCTTTTTTTCTTGTCGCATTCCCATGGCGAACCCTCGAGTACAGTAGACATCCACCAGCAGCACTCCTAATCTCATCACCAACACAGTAAAGGATGATGCAGCAGGCAACTTACAAGGAGAGGCTTTGAGTTGTACATCCGTTGCATCAATACAAGTTTTTATGTATTTCATTTTTGTGGCGTCAGGGATGTCGTAAAGGCCTAATCGGAATACCGATTCGAAAGTCTCAATACTTAAGTACAGCCCCAGTAAGGAGAGCACTAAAGTTAGTACATATCGAGGTAAGGCACACAATAACACCACATCAAGGATTAGAATCCCCATGGGCCATACCCGGGGGCCCATTTCACTTACATTCTTTAAATCTGCACACAGCACCGTACAAGTCCATGCTAACACCATTAATCCAACTTCACGCGTAGTTTGCTTTTTTGTTATTGTCCACTTTAACATCGCGATCGCATTTATCCCCAACTGGATACGAGCGGCAGACAACAGGAAGATACCTTGGCTTCCTCCGCTCTCGGTTACGGTAAAAAGTAACAAAGCAGTGCTCAAAATTGTGCCCACAAGCATTATTCTTTTACGATACCTCCCAAACAGTGAATCCGAATGGGAAAAATACAAACTTGGCATCTTAATTAATCTGTCCAACTACTAATAGTATTTAATTGTTTTGTTTGTTTCCCTGTCAAGTTGAGAATTAGTTACCCAAATCACTACATGTTGTTCATTACTAAATAAGTAATCTCACACAGTTGATAAACTGAAGAGCCACGACATGAAATACAAATTAAGAAAAAACAAAAAAAAAAAAAAAAAAAAAAAAAAAAAAAAATCGAATCACCTTTTTCCCTCATATTAATTTTAGAGAACAAAATTTTGGCTGAGGTACAAATAAGGATACAACTTTCTTAAGTGTAAATGATCACTTCATCACAACAGTAGTATTGAAATCGTAAGATATCACATCAAATACTGTCAATCACAATCCAACAGCTACCGCAGTCGAAAAGGAGTAAAAACCCTTTACTAAAACACACAATGAACTACCTGAACGCAGGCAAGACTGGTGATAATATCAAAAATAATTTGCTCCATTAGTTTACAACACAACAGTCTCGTATCGACGTCAATGATTGATGAATCAATTGCAAGGTACAACTTATTAAATATCAGAGAGGTGTTATGAGCAAGTTACTTCGTGTGTTGTAATCGTAGGTCGCAGTGACTTACCTTTGCTGAGCATTTCCACGACTGTTTGTAAAATATTGTCAGACTTAGCTCTGAGGGAATCAATTTGTTGCCAATCACCTCTTTGAAAGGCATCCTGGTACCCATCACCCCAACCCCAGTCAGTGCTTTCGAGGATAGAAGTCAGGTCGCCTACCCTTGCAGAAGACCACTCCCTTAATTTACTAACACGGAGTTCGTGGACGATAATCTTATTTCCTTCTAACTGATTCCAGCAGTCAATTGGTCGCATGAGAGGGAACTCAATTGGAATGTTCGCACAGAGAGCAAAGGCACCGATATCACAACCAGCTTGACATAGCAACATAGACATCCTCAAGCAGTCTCCAAAAACTGTTATGAATCTCTGCTCTGTTGTACCAACAGTCCCAGAACTTACCGCACTTGATGAGACACCAATGTGGACATCAGCATCTAATTGTGATTGGTAGTGTCCATGCATTAAGGATATGAATCTCAGAGCATTTTGAAAGTGAGAAGTTGATGCTCTCGTAGTATTCCATCCAATAGTAATACATGAAGACAACACTGATATTATTGATCCTTCTGTTCTTTCTAAGTATGAAATTGCTCTTCCCAATTCAAAGTTAATTAAACACTGAAACTCTAACTGTCCTGGTTGGATTTTGTGTACTGGAATCTGAACAACACTAACTGTTGCACAACTCTTGCTGGCTAGTTGAAATGTTTTTGATAACTTTCTTATACTAAAAGACCCTGATGTAAGTTTAGAACTACATCTGCTGCGTTCTTCAGCACAAATTGAAGAAGTGGATTCGATATTGTCGTGAAATAAAACAGTAATAGAGACAGGCTTGTCATCTATTCCCTTCAAGTGTTGACTAATCGCTCGGTACTTCCAGGTATCACGAATTGTGATGTCGCCAACTTGTGACGAATCAATAGCGACACCACCAGGAATACATGCTCCTTCTAAACGAGCTGCTTTGTTGACTGTTCGACCAAAGTAGTCAGTCCGGCCATTAACAGGATTCACTTCCATTTCTACTTCTCCAAAAAAGAGACCGATCCTGACCATAAACAAACCTCTAAATAACTACCAACAATGGTACCGCTGCAAAGCAGTACTTTTTCAGTGGAGGACTTGCTGGGGAATTTCCGAAGATTATTTTCGTTCTCAAAGAAATTGAGGGAAGTTATGTAGTCAGTGTTAGTAAACAGTTCAGCTACTAGACCTTGTCTTCACACCAGCGCTTAGTAGTTTTTCACTTGGGCCCAGGTAGTCGATACCAGTTAGCGGTCGTCTACTTAGTGTTGGTCGTAAAGATCTTCCTTTCTTGAGTAACTCAACTACACTCACTAGAATGCTGTCCATACAGCATTGATTGTCGTCAACTAATTGCCAGTCTCTTCTTTCAAAGGCTTCCTTGTAATCAACACTCCATCCCCAGTCAGTGTTTTCCTGGATAACTGAGATATCATCTTCAAGAAGTGTAGTTTTAGTTGTCAACCACTTCTTCAATTCCTCAACGCGGACTTCAAAGATTGTAACTGTCGTACCTCCAGCCTGCATCCAGCAGTCAATTGGTCGCATGAGAGGGAACTCAATTGGAATGTTCGCACAGAGAGCAAAGGCACCGATATCACAACCAGCTTGACATAGCAACATAGACATCCTCAAGCAGTCTCCAAAAACTGTTACGAATCTCTGCTCTGTTGTACCAACAGTCCCAGAACTTACCGCACTTGATGAGACACCAATGTGGACATCAGTATCTAATTGTGATTGGTAGTGTCCATGCATTAAGGATATGAATCTCAGAGCATTTTGAAAGTGAGAAGTTGATGCTCTCGTAGTATTCCATCCAATAGTAATACATGAAGACAACACTGATATTATTGATCCTTCTGTTCTTTCTAAACAACTAATCGTCTTGTTGAGTGCAGTGTTAATTAGTGATTCGTTGAGACCTTCAGAACTGCTGCTGATTGGCATCTGGACAACACTAACTGTTGCACAACTCTTGTTGACTAGTTGAAAAACCCTTGATTGCCTAGGTAAGGAATGAGTGTCAAGGAGTCTGTCTAAAGACTTGGTTGTTACTGAAATTGCATCGATTTCGTCGTGAAATAAAACAGTAATAGAGACAGGCTTGTCATCTATTCCCTTCAAGTGTTGACTAATCGCTCGGTACTTCCAGGTATCACGAATTGTGACGTCGCCAACTTGTGACGAATCAATAGCGACACCACCAGGAATACATGCTCCTTCTAAACGAGCTGCTTTGTTGACTGTTCGACCAAAGTAGTCAGTCCGGCCATTAACGGGATTCACTTCCATTTCTACTTCTCCAAAACAGACACCGATCCTGACCATCAACCCGTTCCAACCGTTGGACTCAAACAGAGTCGGCAACTCCAAATCCGATGGCCAAATTGCGCTGGCAAACCCTTCTTGCACAGCCATCGCAAAGCAACAGCCGTCCGCCAAGGTATCGAACGCCACCATAAAAGAATCCCCGATAGTCTTCACCTCGTAACCAAAGAAGTCAGCAATGCAGGATCGGATGATTTTGTTATGAATTTTTAGCGCTCTCTTCATAGCATCTGGTGAAGACTCCCAGATTGCAGTTGATGACTTCAAGTCAGTGAACACTACGGCAATGTTTCCCTGAGGGATGTGTGAAGATACCTGTGGTTGACTTTGTTCAGAAAGTTCGAACAAAGTGTCAGGTAAGTACGGACGGTACTGATGGAGATTGTAAAGTAAACATCCGAGGACCTCTGTTAGGGGTGTGTTTTCCGCATTGTCAATCCTTTCCTTTGCCTCATCTAAATCAAATCGAACGAGTGCTGCGACTACCGCTTCTGCGAGGGAGACACTGTCATTAAGAGCCTTTTTTTCTTGTCGCATTCCCATGGCGAACCCTCGAGTACAGTAGACATCCACCAGCAGCACTCCTAATTTCATCACCAACACAGAAAAGGATGATGCAGCAGGCAACTTACAAGGAGAGGCTTTGAGTTGTACATCCGTTGCATCAATACAAGTTTTTATGTATTTCATTTTTGTGGCGTCAGGGATGTCGTAAAGGCCTAATCGGAATACCGATTCGAAAGTCTCAACACTTAAGTACAGCCCCAGTAAGGAGAGCACTAAAGTTAGTACATATCGAGGTAAGGCACACAATAACACCACATCAAGGATTAGAATCCCCATGGGCCATACCCGGGGGCCCATTTCACTTACATTCTTTAAATCTGCACACAGCACCGTACAAGTCCATGCTAACACAATTAATCCAACTTCACGCGTAGTTTGCTTTTTTGTTATTGTCCACTTTAACATCGCGATCGCATTTATCCCCAACTGGATACGAGCGACAGACAACAGGAAGATACCTTGGCTTCCTCCGCTCTCGGTTACGGTAAAAAGTAACAAAGCAGTGCTCAAAATTGTGCACACAAGCATTATTCTTTTACGATACCTCCCAAACAGTGAATCCGAATGGGAAAAATACAAACTTGGCATCTTAATTAATCTGTCCAACTACTAATAGTATTTAACCCTTACACCACCGGAGCTGATATATCAGTCTGAAAAAAAAAAATTTTGCTAAGTGAAAATTTTGCATTTCTGAGTACAACGATTTCACGGGAGAGGTATTATTGCGATGTCTTTTATGTTCCTTACGTATTGCGCCGCAATAGTTTTTATTAAATAGTAAATTTTCCATTTGCTAAAGCTGGCCAAAATCAACTTGGGAAATATGTCGGTCCACAGTTCTGATGAGGATGCAACAGTATTTGTTAATCCATCGTCGGTGTGCTCCGATTCGTCACTTGACGAAGTATCTGACTCCAAGTAACAAGAGACAAGGGTTACCAAGAATAAAAACGCGTTTCCAAGAAACGTTAAAGATTAGAGTTGCACGCAAGTCGGAGCTGCAGGTTTTTGAGTTTTTCTCCGGATAATCAGTTTTCCAGCTGATGAAGAAAAACTCTGAGGTCTATGCCTCACAGAGGGGAAGAAAATTTAAAACCAGTACGCAGGAGCGAAGGGCCTTTGTTGGCACAACACTACTGACGCGCCTCCCAATAAAATCTAACCTGGGGGATTCCTGGGGTTTGAATGACATGCTGTTGACCCCCCTGTTGTTCTTTCCGCAAGTGTTTTCACGTAATCGCTTTGCCGAAATACTGAGGAACTTACACTTCTCTGCGATATTACCTGCTCCCGAGCATGAGAGTGGAGACGTGTATTTTGAATTCCTTTATCCTGATGCGACGTGGGCATGGTGGAATTTGGACGGATAGTAGTGAATCTGGCTGGAGTTTGCGGGTTTGGCTGGAGAAGCAAGAGATTCTTATCCTTCAAATTGGCTTTGTTTTGGGCAGCTTAGGTACATTTAAACGTACCAGAGCGGCACCAACACTATTAATAACACCATCAGTACCGCCTTCTCCACAATCAGTATCAATCCCTGATCGCCTCAAGCCAGCTTTGGGACACTACCCCGGAAAGATGGAAAAGGCTCGTCAGTGTGCAGTTCGCGCAAAGCGCGCACAATCACTAGATTACTGTGAGCGATGCAACCAAGCGCTTTGTGCTTACCCATATTTCAAAAGGTATCACATTCTCCAAAACTACAAAATTCCTTGTGATGATCCTAAACCGCCAACTTCCCAAAATCCAGTATGCCAGGCTGGTGGGGTAAAGAGGTGGAAGTTTATAGATCCAGCCCAACACGGTCTGATCTAAGTAGCTGCACTGTTACTAATGAAGTTCCATGATCTGGGATCGATGTTATTTGTATTTTTCGAGCTTATCAACCCCGATGCGGTAATCCTCCTGTGTGTCTGAACCTGCTGTGCCATGATGCGGGTTGTTTGTGTATTTTCCGCGACCACAGAGGGCTTTTACAAGCTCAAAAAACAGGGAAAAAATCTGATTTTTCGATTTAATATCGGCCGTGATTTGGCATTCTCTTTACTTGGGCTCCCTCTGACATGATGTTGCGCAGAAACATCATCCCTTTCAAAATACAGGAAGGGAATAACATGCAGCTGCTATGAATGGAAACCGTTGAGTACGTTATTGCGACACTGCCGACTTTGTTAGTTCTGCTGAATGTGCAACAACGCACCAAGGTACGCACCGTTAGGTGTGTGGGTGACAGGTGCTATTGACCCGTAGGAGTAGTTGTGTCCGGTTTGGTACATAGGTTTTCTGGGGGGGTACCTTTTCTCTTTTTGAAAAAACAGTAAAATTTTGGACCCATCGTTTTGGGGGTTCTTACGGTGGTGTAAGGGTTAATTGTTTTGTTTGTTTCCCTGTCAAGTTGAGAATTAGTTACCCAAATCACTACATGTTGTTCATTACTAAATAAGTAATCTCACACAGTTGATAAACTGAAGAGCCACGACATGAAATACAAATTAAGAAAAAACAAAAAAAAAAAAAAAAAAAAAAAAAAAAAAAAATCGAATCACCTTTTTCCCTCATATTAATTTTAGAGAACAAAATTTTGGCTGAGGTACAAATAAGGATACAACTTTCTTAAGTGTAAATGATCACTTCATCACAACAGTAGTATTGAAATCGTAAGATATCACATCAAATACTGTCAATCACAATCCAACAGCTACCGCAGTCGAAAAGGAGTAAAAACCCTTTACTAAAACACACAATGAACTACCTGAACGCAGGCAAGACTGGTGATAATATCAAAAATAATTTGCTCCATTAGTTTACAACACAACAGTCTCGTATCGACGTCAATGATTGATGAATCAATTGCAAGGTACAACTTATTAAATATCAGAGAGGTGTTATGAGCAAGTTACTTCGTGTGTTGTAATCGTAGGTCGCAGTGACTTACCTTTGCTGAGCATTTCCACGACTGTTTGTAAAATATTGTCAGACTTAGCTCTGAGGGAATCAATTTGTTGCCAATCACCTCTTTGAAAGGCATCCTGGTACCCATCACCCCAACCCCAGTCAGTGCTTTCGAGGATAGAAGTCAGGTCGCCTACCCTTGCAGAAGACCACTCCCTTAATTTACTAACACGGAGTTCGTGGACGATAATCTTATTTCCTTCTAACTGATTCCAGCAGTCAATTGGTCGCATGAGAGGGAACTCAATTGGAATGTTCGCACAGAGAGCAAAGGCACCGATATCACAACCAGCTTGACATAGCAACATAGACATCCTCAAGCAGTCTCCAAAAACTGTTATGAATCTCTGCTCTGTTGTACCAACAGTCCCAGAACTTACCGCACTTGATGAGACACCAATGTGGACATCAGCATCTAATTGTGATTGGTAGTGTCCATGCATTAAGGATATGAATCTCAGAGCATTTTGAAAGTGAGAAGTTGATGCTCTCGTAGTATTCCATCCAATAGTAATACATGAAGACAACACTGATATTATTGATCCTTCTGTTCTTTCTAAGTATGAAATTGCTCTTCCCAATTCAAAGTTAATTAAACACTGAAACTCTAACTGTCCTGGTTGGATTTTGTGTACTGGAATCTGAACAACACTAACTGTTGCACAACTCTTGCTGGCTAGTTGAAATGTTTTTGATAACTTTCTTATACTAAAAGACCCTGATGTAAGTTTAGAACTACATCTGCTGCGTTCTTCAGCACAAATTGAAGAAGTGGATTCGATATTGTCGTGAAATAAAACAGTAATAGAGACAGGCTTGTCATCTATTCCCTTCAAGTGTTGACTAATCGCTCGGTACTTCCAGGTATCACGAATTGTGATGTCGCCAACTTGTGACGAATCAATAGCGACACCACCAGGAATACATGCTCCTTCTAAACGAGCTGCTTTGTTGACTGTTCGACCAAAGTAGTCAGTCCGGCCATTAACAGGATTCACTTCCATTTCTACTTCTCCGAAACAGAGACCGATCCTGACCATCAACCCGTTCCAACCGTTGGACTCAAACAGAGTCGGCAACTCCAAATCCGATGGCCAAATTGCGCTGGCAAACCCTTCTTGCACAGCCATCGCAAAGCAACAGCCGTCCGCCAAGGTATCGAACGCCACCATAAAAGAATCCCCGATAGTCTTCACCTCGTAACCAAAGAAGTCAGCAATGCAGGATCGGATGATTTTGTTATGAATTTTTAGCGCTCTCTTCATAGCATCTGGTGAAGACTCCCAGATTGCAGTTGATGACTTCAAGTCAGTGAACACTACGGCAATGTTTCCCTGAGGGATGTGTGAAGATACCTGTGGTTGACTTTGTTCAGAAAGTTCGAACAAAGTGTCAGGTAAGTACGGACGGTACTGATGGAGATTGTAAAGTAAACATCCGAGGACCTCTGTTAGGGGTGTGTTTTCCGCATTGTCAATCCTTTCCTTTGCCTCATCTAAATCAAATCGAACGAGTGCTGCGACTACCGCTTCTGCGAGGGAGACACTGTCATTAAGAGCCTTTTTTTCTTGTCGCATTCCCATGGCGAACCCTCGAGTACAGTATAAGTCCAACAGAAGCACTCCTACAGAAAATGTCATCGAAGTTAAAACAGGACCAGTTGGTATTTTGCAGGGAGAGGCTTTAATTTGTTCTTCAGTAGGATCAACACAATTTAAGAGGTAGACCATTTTTGTTCCATCAGTGATTTCATAGAGACCAAATCGGAAAATATGTTCAGATGTTTCAAGAAACAAATATAACACTAGCATTGCCACCATAATATCCAACAACTGTCTAGAAAGGGCACATAACAATACCATGTCAAAAACTACTATCGCGAGTGGCCATACTCGTGTTCCCATTTCAGAAGCACCTCGTAAGTCACCAACCATTACACATATGACCCAACAAAATAATAAAAAACTAATTTCATTTGTAGTTTGTTTCTTTGTAATTCCCCACTTTAGGCATGCAATAAAGTTTAGCACCATTTGGATTTGCGCAACTATCCTCAGCAAGAATCCCTGTTTTCCTCCAACTTCTAGTACCATCATCAGCCCCAAGATAGTACAGAAAACTAAGCAGACAAGAACTATTTTTTTTCGGGATTTTTCACTCGGAGTATCAGACTTAGAGTAATAAAAATAGGCCATGTTTTTAAATTATTTCGACAACTGTGGAAGGATAATTTATGACTATTATAACTAGGTTGTCATCGTAGGTATTTCGTTGAACGCAGACAGAACCACAAGAAATAACGGCTTTCAATCTGAATAGTTCTCCCACCACGTCGGTACAAAAACTAATTGTATGCACATAACAAGTGCATAATAAATGAATCTTTTTTTCTTTTTCTTTTTTTCGCTCGGGTTTGTCAAACAAAAAAAAAAGGAAGAGTTGGCTTCCACAACGTAATTACATTGTTTTGTGTTGAAAGCTAGATAGGATTACGTGTGTTGCCAACAATATTTGTTATCTCCATATAATTCAGTAAAAATAATTGGCTTTAAATATAACGATGTTTTGTTTGTGCACGAAACCCAAAGGAGGTTTACGTGTGCTACCAACATTCTTTTCCATCTTACAATGCTTGTTAAACGCAAAAAACAACAACAAAAATAGATGTTTCCGACAAAAAAAAAAAAGGAAGAGTTGGCTTCCACAACGTAATTACATTATTTTGTGTTGAAAAGCTAGATAAGATTACATGTGTTGCCAACAATATTCTTTTACTCCCAATTCTTCAGTAAAAAGAATTCGCTTTATCTTAAACTATACAGAAAATAGTAATATAACGATGTTTTGTTTGTGCACGAAACCCGTGAACCGACTTAAACTGATAAAGCTAAAGGAGGTTTACGTATGCTGCCAACATTCTTTTTCTTTTTTTTTCTTTTTTTCATTCTTACAATACTTGTTAAATGCAAGAAAAAAAGGAAAGGAAAGCTGTAGAGAAAAACGTTGGCGGTGATTACGTAAGGCTTTAATGTTCAGCGTGAAATGAGTATTGTTGATAGTTTTTTTTTCAATGAAAGGGAAAAAAAAAAAAAAGAGGGGGGAATTGATGCACTTATTCAACAATACTTGACAGAGAGTTATTTTTATCATATTTCCCCACTCACTTCAGTCAATGGTAACTTCAGCCTTAACAAGGTCAGGTGAAACAGGCGTGTCTCTCGTACAACACATTCGATATGTTTTTATATTTTCTTCCAAAAGTGAATCAGATGTCAGAGAAGACATCAATGCCATGTCTTCATCATCGAGAGAAAAGTCGAACAATTTAATATTTTCTGCGATCCGAGAGCGATTTTCTGATTTTGGAATAGCGATAATATTATTTTGATACAGCCAACGACCTACTATTTGCGACCCACTTCGTGAGTGTTTGTCGCTAAGGGTTTTAACAGCTTCAAGATGCAGGACCTTCCCTTGTCCAAGTGGACGGTAGGCGTGGATAAAAACATTTTGTGACTGAAAGAAATCAATAGTTTTCTTTCTAAACATCATTGGGTTTACACCAATTTGATTAACTACAGGGTTAACTGTAACCCCTGGTGATGCCATTAACTCTTGATAGTCTTCAACAGTGTAATTACTAATACCGATTGATTTGGTTAAACCCTCTTGTTGACATTCCTGAAGAGCTTTGTAAGCTTCAATGTGATATTTTGGAACTGGCCAATGAACTAACACCAAGTCAAGTGGTCTACCAAAGTCTTTCACCATTCTTTGCATTTCTTTGATGCAAGCATCACCTCCTTTCGCTATTGTCGCAGTCCATATTTTTGAACAGATATAAATAGATTTATCAGTGTCCATTTCTTTAAGTGCCTTTCCAATGTCTGCCTCATTTTCATAAAACTGAGCGCAATCAAGCATCGTGTACCCTTCCTCAATAGCCATCGTAACCGCATCACCCGCACTAACAGTTGCTTTTTGAGTAGCAGCATTTGCTGCAAGCGATGGGATCACTCCTAATTTATAAGTCCCATATCCAACAGCGGGATGTTGTGTTCCATCATTAAGCTTAAAGCTTGGTAAAGAAGGATTCGTCATGTTGATGTGTTGTGCTATTCTGAAGGAACAAAAAACGTATGAATTCATTTCTCATCGTCATCCTCACATCGAAGCACTACCAAAACTTACTAAAAGTAATCATAAATTCTATATTTTCAGGGTGGTAAACATCGTTTGCCCCATATGGTAAATTAATATAATTTTTTTTTTTTTTTTCAATTTCTTGAAAAAAAAAATAAGAATAACATAACAAAATAAAAAATATGTAAAAAAAAAAAAAAAAAAAAAAAAAAAAAAAAGAAGGGGAAGGGGAAAAAATGCAATAGTTAACCTCGCTGTTGTTGCCAAGTTAGTCTAAAACTGTTAACGAGAGAGCAGCGCATTGATTGTTTAGTTTGTTTATGTCGATGACGAAAGGGACACCTGAAGACGAATCTGATAAATAGAATCTGTTTGAAATCGTAGGATGAGCAACAATTCTTGAGAATGTAATCAGGGAGGCTATTCTTCCAACACCAGCAGCAGTCCTCATGTTGATGGCTTCTGATGGAATGATTGCTTGAGTGTGAGAAGGTCCTCGAACATCAGGGGACAGACAACACATCTTTATATCACCCGAACTCCTACTGGTCCCAACAACAAACTCACTTGATGAAATCCAACTAGATTCACCATAGTCAAGCATCCATTCTTTCTCAACTGGTATTGAGTATTGTTCTTTTATTGTAACACAACCTGTGTCATGAACGACTGACCAACAGCAAACCTGTTTACCCAAATCAACAATCACTAATGACTGACTGTGTGGATGATAATTAATAGAAACGAGGTCTGTAAGGGAAGTGTTCATCTCAATTTGAATTAATTGCTCAGCAGTATCAGCAAACCACAATATAATTCTTCGATCTGTTATGGTAAGAACATGAGTGCTGGTATCCTCAACAAAATAGACTCTTTTAGGTGATTCTCTAGCAGTCAATGATGAAACTTTAATAGGAGTTGATGGTATAGCTAAGCAGTACAACACACTAGTAGTTGATCGTTCATGTGTCATGACTACCTTAGCAGATGCTGGAGATGATGCAACTGATGTTATTGGATCAGAATCAATACTTATATCAGAATTAATATGATGACATCCTTCATCAGATGAGTTCCACACAAGAAACCTACCAACGTCATCCCAACAACATATCTGTTTTGGAGGAAGTTGTCCATCAGGTCTCTGAGGCTCCTCTCGTAAGAACATAAATCCAACTAAATTTGACGTCCCTCTCGGCGGAAGTGAAAGCGTAGATAACAAATCACCACTCTCAATGTCAAAAAGAAAAGCCTTGTAACAACTGCTACCAGCGACTAGTTGCAATCCATCTTTTGAAATAGCACAACTGACTACATGAGAATCACTGTACCTTTTATATGTTAACTCTCTGATGAATGATGTTGTCTCTGAGGACCAGATGTAGATGGTTGCGGGTTTTGCATATTTTCTGTCATCTTTTTGTAAAGCCTTAGTACTCTGTGATGGAGGAGTAATCCATGTGAAGACACAGTCACCAAATACACAAATCTGAACATCCATTAAAGCAATGTGATCAAAACCAGAAAAAGGAACTCCTGAACGATTGTCGTAAAAAGTTGTTACCGCTGAAGCATTACCTTGACTCGGTATTGGTGGTACCATGTATGATATTCCCTGAGTGTGGTACAGTTCTCGAATTTGCTTTGCGATGCGAGTTTCCGGTGATGCCATTAACATACAAGCTAATATTCGTGATGGTCTTTCCCAACCAATATCGCCATAGCTTCGTATTACAGAACGATATTCTCTCATGTGGGGAAGCTTTGCTAGTAATTTATTTTGCATCGCAATGTTTAGTTTGTGAGCTTCGACACAGCGCTCCATCTCTTCTTCTGCAGCCTCTAAATCTCGTAGTAGCTCACACAATAGCTTTTCTTTTGTACAATAGTAGAGTAGACTAGGTCGTAAAATATCAATGAGGGTATCCCACATCCATGCTTTTGACATGTGATAAACTGTTTCTCGTAGACCAGTCCTCCAAAGAACGTTATTAGGAAGATAACTTTTACCTCTGTAGAAGTTTGCTAGCTGAGCATGAAATCTTGCAACTCTCTTTGAAGAAGATAAATACCTACTCTGAGCTACTTGAGCTACTGCTTGTGATGACCATGACAATGCGTAAGTATTCGTATTGTGATTCCTTAATTGAGCTGATGTTCTGGTTTGATTAATCTTTCGTTGAGTAAAAGGACGAAGTTCAAAAATCAAACGACTCCAAATACTTCCTGGAAGCAGTCGAGGATTGTAGTTTGCCCACCGACCCCAAAGACGTCTTCTGATTTCAATAGTTTCCTTGTTATGTTTTTCTGATGCATTTTCACAGCTTTGATATCCGTCATTGTTGCAGCCAGTGCCGCGGCGGTAGTCTTCCTCACGATTGATTTCTTTGTATTCTTTCATTAGTAATTCACGAGCTTCTTGATCGGTTAAACCGATCCTTGAAACACATAATATTGAGATCAGTCTACATAAGTATAGCTTTGCTCCTGCAACAGATTCTTTTGCTTCTCTTCTCGAAAACATTTCACTGATAACTTCAGACATACAATCAACAGACGTAGCTAACAACTTCGGTAATGAAATATGTCTCGAGCAATGGAGACATTCATTCGCTAACAGTTTTAAGTACAGAGGTAGCTCTGAACATTTCTTATTTATCGCTAATGGTAGAACTTCGTCTGTGAGTTCCATGGCATACGGAATTAAAAAAGAATTGAAAAGTTTCTTTTTATTTCGAGTATTCAACTTCGGGATTGCTACGAGTTTACATTTAGGATCGATATTCTGAAGTCTTTCTATGAGAGTTGTTTGATCTGTTGATACGGATAAACCGATTCTAACTGCTGCTGGAAGGTCACTCCTCTTTCCAAGTAAACAATGAATCGGGTCTTCATCACCAGTTGCTTTATGGATGTCATCTAGTAATACAATAAGCCCTTTGTTTAATTTCTTAGCAACTGAGCTTAGATGATTCCAAAAGTACGTCCTCACTGATGCTAATTTCCCTTTTTGAATCGCCGTCAATGTACTGTCAGATTCAGGTAGTGAGTGTCCTTCAGATTTCATCACTGTCAGAGACTGAAGATACAAATTCTTAAAAATTGATCTGACGTCAGTTGAGCTATTCGTCAAGGAATGTAAAGATACGAAATATTGTAAATAATAAACATTTTGTTTTTTTGGAGAATCGGTGGGTTCATTTTCAAATTTACCGAGAGCCCAAATAGTCGATGTCAGACCACATCCTCTCTGACCGTAAAAGATGACAATCCTCGAATCATGTACATCTGATGTGTTTGGTTGTAATGCGTCTCTACCTTGAGATAGGAATTCATCAACGTTGATGTAGTTTCCATTTGTAAATGAGAAATACTGATCTACATTATCGCTGTAAGCGTTTAAATTGATTTCGGGAGGTGATAATAACTTTGATCGACAGAGAACTCCTGGATACATCAACTCAAGAGCGTTGAAAATATCCGATTGAACTGTTTCTTCAAAATCAGAATACCTACAAAGATGAATCTGACCATGACGATCAACCGACTTAAAATGAGCTCCATAACCATCGTAGGTGAGAGCTGATGGTACTGCCTCTCTGATCTTTTTCTTCTCACTCGCAAGTATAAATCTCCTACTGGTTTTTTCTAAATACAACTCTTTAAGAGCTTCAGGAATATCTGAAATTACATTCGCATGTCTGAAGTATTGAAATCCTATTTTAACATCAGTAGCACTCCATTTCATCGCTTCTTTAAATTGTAAATATGTAATAGATGAAGGTGATTCTAAAGCAGTGTTGCGAACGTCTTTGTAAATATCGTATGATGGAATTTCATCTAAACTTGGTACCCATCCAAGATTATGACCGTGAAGACCAATAAAAATATCACTTGATCGTCTCAAAGTCCCTAAACAATATTTAACATTCTGAATGTTTTCTATGCTGTCACAGTTATACGCCCTCGACTGGTGTAGGTCGATCGGAAGTAGATGAATTTTAAATTTTCGAAGCATGGAATTAAGCTCTGGGACAATGATATTATTTATTACGTGAAGCTCGGTGTGAAAATCCGAAAACGTCGCACTGATGAATAGTGAAATGGTAACCCATCCATCAGTGTTCGGAGTTGGAATTGATTTTATGAGTCGCTCTCCGATCCATATTTTTAAATCTTGTTTTCTCCATAATAAGTTGGGTTTTGGTTCGCAGAACTTTGCCAGTATCTGTCTTTGAATTGCTTCAACGAATGACGTTCCTTGTTTAAGTCCAAGGTTCGTTGCTGCTAAAAGTTCAACATCTCTCCTTCCTGATTCATAAATATTTTTATTACCAGCCGTATTAAAAAATGAAATTTTTTTATTATTCCTCAACAGACTCTTTATCAGCGACACACTCTCCTGTGTTATTTTATTATCACTTAAATCAACAGAAACTATTGTCGGATGATCAACCAACACAGCACACATTAATATGATTGTTGAATCGCTAACTCCACTGTTATTGAGTCCAACGGTCTGTAAATTACTTGACAATCTGATTACTTCTAATAGGGCTCTCACACCAACGTCTCCTAAGTAATTGTTGCTGACATCCAACTCAGATAATTGCTTGTAGCTATCTTCACCTTTTGGTATCATTTTAGCTATCGTGGTGTTCATCTTTATACCTAAAGCTTTACATTGCCTGCTGTAAACTCCATGGAGATCCAATCTTGGATATATCTTTCCAGGCTCTGGTTTTGCAAATCTTTTTGACTTGTTGGCGAGTGGTTTTTTTGATTTAGTAGTAACCATTTGTTATGTGTAACTGATTAGTTAATATTAAAAAAAAAAAAACAGTATTAATAAGTATGAGAAAATTCTCTCTCTCCTGTCGCATTTAAGAGTACTCATTGTGATGTCTGCATAGGATTAAAAAAAAGAAGAAGGGGGGGAAAAATCGTAATTAATTCTTAACCAGCTACTAAAACAGTTATCGAACCACCAAAGAGACCATGCCTCGTGAGAAGAATTTATGAAGTATGTGCAAAAATAACAATTCGGTTTTTATATTTAGTGCGCGCGAGAGACAAACTACCTGTTGTTTTACTGGTGTGCGTGTGTTTTCCAATAAATAATTTTTTAATTTTTTTTTTTTGTTGTTGTCTCCCCTTTCTTTTTTTTTTTTTTTTGTTTTTTTTTTTTTTTTTAATTTTTAAAGGCTAAGAAACCAATAAGAAAAACTAAATGGGAAAAAAAAAAGAAGAAAAAAAAAAGAAAAAAAAAAAGGAAACGTGTTATCGGATGTATTGTTATTTCCTACTAGATATTGCCCTTCCTCATAATGCGTAGCTTGACCCAGACTAAAAAAAAGAAGCTAACCAGAAGCGCCTAGCAGGTTTTTTACGGAAGTGTGATTCGACTGAATGAGTAGATTATTTTGATTCGTTCCTTCCTCCTCAATGATAAATCTCATGTGGGTCCCCATTTTGCTTTATTTATTTTTTTTTTTTTTGTATCCACTTTTTGTTTCTTTTTATTCAAAACGGGGAAAAACGGAGAGTGAAAAGAAATGAGAAAGGGGAAACGGTGTCGTTTTTTTTTTTTTTTTTTTTTTTTTTTTTTTTCTCCCTCATTTTTTTGTATGAATCTATTCATATCCTTTACAGAGCAATAATAAAAACGTGCAATGTAAGGCTGAAAGAAACAACAAAATATAAAGTAAAAAAGACTCAAGCTATGAACGCCCGGATAAAACACAAATGGGAGGGGTCTTGGGAGGAAGAAACTGTGCAGAGAAGAAGCTTAGTGATGTCATCAAATCACCCGACACAACTTAACTGCGAAAAATTAAATGCAGGCAGGACACACGAGGGAGGGACGATACTGCATTTGGCACACACATCAACAGATTTTTTTTTCCTCACTTTTTTTTCTTTTTTTTTTCTGCTTTCTCTTTTTTTTTTCTTTTCATCGTTCATGACCAATTTCATCGCTGTCTGTCTACCTTCTGTTCAGCTCAGTCGCTTCGAAAAAGACCTAACTACACAGAAAGTACATCGGAGGAGCCCCTAAAACCTTACTGGCGTAGCAGTCTACAAGAATACGAAGCGAAAGAGAAATACAGAACAAAAAAGGAGCAAAGATCGCATGCAGCAGTTTTATGCCTCCTGCTCCTTCTTAAGCTTGTTAAGATCGTCAAGAGCTTTCTTTGCTGCCTCCAAGGCTTTTTCGGCATCAGTGACCTTAGTTTCAGCAGAAGAGATGTCAGCAGCGGTGACCAACTTGACTGTGCTGGCGTTGAAGGTGCTGCCTGAGGTGTTTGCTGATGGACCACTTCCTGACCAGTACTGTTCCATGTTAACAGTCTTTGGCTCTGCGTTCTCGCCCTTAAAGAACTCTGACGCGCTGATTGCTGGAGAACCACCGAAGGTTGGAGGATAGACATCTGACTGGAATTCAGTTGCCGCAGTCTTTCTTGGAAGCTTAAAGCTGATTGGTACGCACTCCTTGTTCTGAAGCTTGAGGAATCGGGCAAGCTCGCATCCCTTAACGTCGAGGGCAGTCTTTGGAAGCATACAGAGACCCTTTGAAGGACTGATTGAAGCGTAGCATTCCAATTCAGTGATTGGAGTAGTCTCATCCCAAAGTTCGTAGTATCTAATATTACCATCTCCCTTTCCACCAATGTACAACATACTGGTGTCTTCATCATAGAATGGCATCAATACACCTGAAGCCTGATCAATGTCTTCACAATGAATAGCCTTCTCCATGTTTCTTGGATCCCAAATGTACAACTGTCTGTCAAGTTTCTTACTAAATCCAGTAGTGACAATCTGATTTCTTCTCTTTGCCCAAATGGAACGGCAGGATTTGGTACCTTCGTGAGCCTGAACAGCGTTGATGCATTCTCCAGTTCTTGGGTCGAAGATTCTGAGCTTCTTATCCTTTGAAGTAGTTTGGAGAAGAGATCCGTCAAGATTCCAGTTAACACTAGTGATTTGATCAGTGTGTCCACTAATACTAGCTCTCTCACCCTTCTCAATATCCCAGAGTCTAACAGTGTGGTCAACTGAAGCAGATGCTAACACGTGCTCAGCAGATGGATGCCACTGAAGGATACCAACTTTCTTACTGTGACCTTCGTGAGTGATCATTGGGTCCTTCATGTCTTCTGTAAGACCTTCTTCAGGTAACTGCCAAACCTTAATAGTACAGTCCTCTGATGCAGTTGTAATCAACTGCTGGTTGTAAGGGTGGAATTTCCAGTCGATGATCTGACCAGCGTGACCTGTGTTGGGATATTAATAATGTGTTTGTTTTTTTACGTGGTCATCTTATTTATAAAAATACATACCAACAATTGCAGGTGGGTTTGGAGCAGACTTTCCAGGCTTGCTGTGTTGACTAATACACAACTTTCCAGCTCCAGTTGCTGCCCAGCAGTACGCAAAGTACTTTGCGTTGGCGTGGATGTGGTCAGAGCAGTCCCACACGATGTTCGCTATCTGTTAGTGTTGGTTGTTTAACATAACTGTTCAGATAGAATAAACAGACAACAACAACAATAACATACCTTCAAATCCATGAAGGTTAAATCCTTCTTAGATTCAGTGGCAGTAGTGTGCCTGTACTTAGAAACTTTCATTAATCGGGACATTATGAAATATTTTTTGTACTTCTTCCTTTATATGTTTTACTCGGATAAGTGGCTGAAAGGGGAAATATTAATATAAATTACTAATATCGGTTGCTTATTTGTATTCATCAAACGATCCTTTCGATCTCATTTTTATTTTTGTGTTTTTTGAAGAAAGTAATTAGTTAAAGTGGTCTTATCATCAACTTCAATTCGAAGCAATTTTTTTTTTTTTTTTTTTTTGAATAAATTAAACGCCATATGAATTTCAAGTCACTCGTTGTGCTTAACAAGAGTGACAGTTATTGTCCTGTTTTTTTTTTTTTTTTTTTTTTTTTTCTTTTCTTCTTTTTTTTTTTTAAAATTCAGCTTCTGATTAAGATGTTGCAGCGTAGAGTGAGCAACCGTCGATAACTAAATGAAACTATAAAGACCACGGGTATGTTAACCGGTCTTTTTGAAACTATTCTTGTTCACTTAAAACTACTTTTTTTTTTTCTTTTTTTTTTTTTTTTAGTAATATTCTCTTTACGTTCGTTTTTTTCCCCTCTTTTTTTTTTTTTTTTTTGCGATGATGAGAATGAAACTCCACAAAAGGATTTACGTGTACTGCCAGAATGAATTCCCTTTCAACTCTCACAAACAGGTTTCCGAGTACATATTAAAAGGAAAACTTAAATAAGAAGGCAAGCAACACAATGAATTTGTTAGGGATAGAAGAAAATAAAAAAAAGCGAGGAGAAGCATCTCTATGCAGTCTTAATGATACCCGCAGCGATAAGTTTGTTAATCTTCGCCATGACGTCAGGTGACTTCAGGTAATGATTTAAGTTCTTTGGGTTCTCCTGAAGCTCTCTGAGTACCTGCTGCATGTAAGTATCGTTAAAGATTGCGCGGATTTCTGGATCAGCCATCGCACGCTGAGTGCGCTGGTCGTCGTTGTCGCCACCAACTCCGCTGGTTTCCTGTTTGTTTGTTTGTTTTATTTATTTTAAGCAGATTCAAGTAAGTCAGTTGAAGTTAGAAATTCTTATTAAAATATTTCACAAACCTGAATCTTCATCATAGTGCGGTCAAATCCCTGCTTGCACTCAACATTCTCAGGATCCATATCCATACCCTTCTTGTATTCAACCATTGCTTTGTGGTATTCCTTTCTGAAGTAGAAGATAGTCGCGAGTCTAGTAACAGCCTTGGTGAAGGTTGGCTCAATCTTAAGACACTTGTTGCAGTCACGTTCGGCATCATCGTAGGCACCCATCTTGATGTAAGCAGCGGCTCTGTTGGAGTAGACTGCGTGAGCTTTTGGGTTTCTCTTGACAGCATCTGAGTAGCAGTCGATGGCTTCTTTGTATTTTTGGGTTTTGAAAAACTCGTTTCCTTCAAGACGAGCCTTTTCACAAAGTTCCTCAGAAAAGTAGGCCTCTTCCTTTGCTTTTCTTGCGGTTTCTTGACACTTGTTTAATTTGTCAAGAGTGTCAGCACATCTGTGCTCAAGAAGAGAAGTCTTAAATTCCTTTTCAGCTTCGGTCCACATCTTTTGCTTGAGGTAAGTTGTTCCCTTTCTGGTCATCGCCTTAGCAATGTCTTTGAAGTCAGCGTTGATCTCTCTTCCTTTTGTAATTGCTTCATCACACTGCTTCAGACAAGCTTCGTAGTCACCCTTTTCAAGGTGAACTGCTGCGATATTATTTAAGTAAACAATGTTGCTACTCTCTGTTTCACTCGCCTTTGTGTAGAATTCAATCGCCTTGTCAAATTCCTTCTTCTTGTAGTGAGCAGTTCCTTGAGTCTTTAGCTCCTCTGCCTTCTTGTGGATTTCTATTTTTTCTTTTTCGTCCTCAGAGAGTGCCTTGACTGGTTCTGGTTCCTTCTTCTTTGGTGGTGGTGGTGGTGCTGGTTCATCATCCTTATCATCAGATGATCTGACTACTAAGGATAACAAAGTCATCACACGTGGATCTTGAATATGAAGACCAACAATAGATGGGTCCTGAATCATTTTACTGACAAGTCCCATAAAGTCTCTATCTTCACGAAGTTCTTTGATCTTTGGATCGTTAGAAGTGACCATCATCTGAAGAAGTTGTGGAGTGAACACCTGAGCAAGAGGGTGTCTTGGAACAGCCTTTGCTTGTTGAGCTGCTGCCTTACCCGACTTCAATGCATCCATGTTTGGGTCTACACCAAGACCTCTGTCGTATGCCGCAATCGCTTCATCGAATCTTCCCAAACCATGAAGAGCACTTCCCAATCTTGTGTAACCCTTTGCCCATGATGGAGCTAATTCACAACACTTCTTAGCATCCTCAAATGCCTCACTCCACTTAGTTAGACTTCCGTATGAAGCAGATCTGTTACTGTACAACACGTGATTGTTGCAGTCTACTTCAATACCCTTCGTAAACCATGTGATAGCCTCATCGAAGTTCTTTCCCTGGAACGCTGTGTTCCCCTTTGCCTTGTACTCGTCACTCATATTAAAATGCTGTTTTGGAGAAGATTTTTTATCTGAAATTTTACTGCGGTAGTATTGGTTGACGAGACCGCCACTGTTTTCATTTCTAAAAACAGCAAACAAATATTGTTGTAATAACTGTGAGATAATTTCAAAGTCAAAACTAAATCTCGTTAATGAAATGCTCACTAAATCTATTTTTTTTTTCTTATTTCTAACCTCTCTCTCACTCTCTCTCTCTCCATATGTAACTGCGAAGGCAGAAAAGGAGACCGTAGGAAGGGGAGCCAACTCCACCCAAGAAAAATCGACCAATGAAAGGGGAAAAAAAAGAATAAGGGGGAAAGAAATAAACACTAAAATAACAATCAAATCTAATTATCAATAACTATCTATGGAAATTTCGAAAGAAAAAAACAAAGAGCGGGAAGGAAAATTATTTCCCTCACGCAGAACAACAAGGATTCTTCTATACCTGTCTTTATAAGCACTTTTACAAAGAAAAAAAATAATAATAAAAATTTAAATGGAATAAAGGAGAAATCATCATTTATTGCCTTTTCTAAAAAAGAATTGTGCGTTTTTTTCTATTCTCTTTATTAGTCGGTAATCTAACCCCGTTCTACACATGCAGTGGATCGACCACTTCACAGAAAGTTACTTGGGAATTATTTAATTAGAAGGGGGAAAAAAAAACAAAGGGAAAAGAAGGGGAAAAGAGATGTATGTTTTGTGTGGAATAGGTCTGTGTTTTGTTACCATCGTAGGTGAGAGAGGGGGAGGGAGATTAAAAAAAAATAAATCTATGGAATCTTTCTAACAAAAGAAGGATAGAAGCCATCCTCACTAAGGATGACTCACATGAGGTAATCCATAATCATTTGATAACGAGTGGAACGTCAACCGAGGTGGTGGTGTTGGACCTCTCGGTAATGTATTTGGAGGGTGAACAGCAGTAGAAGGTTGCAATACACGTTTGTTATGAGCCTCAACTAACATATTCTTTCTAACTGTGTCCTCATCTTCAGCTACTTTCAACTGAACTATCTGACGAAGTTCTGAACAGCGAGTCGCAAGTGATGCAGTTTCCCTCGACAGGTCTTCAGTAAGCTGCTGTATTTTAGAATCCTTGATTGCTACCTGAATCTCTAATTCAGTTATCCTCTTCTTCATATCTTCGTGTCTGACTCGAAGTTGTAATGCGACGCTGTCGTAGTCTCGGATAGTGCTTTCGTAGCTGTTTTTTTTTTTTTTTTTTTTTTTTTCCCTAAACACCAAGTGATTAAAACTTAAACATCACAATAATAACATACCGCTCAACATCTGATTTGAGTTGTTGGATTTCAAATGACGACGCCTTGGAGTTTGCAACTGAGGAATGAGTTTTTGATAAAGCTTCCTCTGCGATATTAAGTTGACGCGTGACACTCGTTAAAGTGCTTTGAGTTTCAGCTTCAGTACGTCGAGTAATTGCTAGCTCAGTTTCCAGTTGGTCAATCTTAATATTCTGTTGGGATATTTCATCACTGTGACTGGTGGTAATTTTGTCAAGTTGTAATTTCAGATCGCTGACGTCAAATTCCAACTCTTGCACACGAGACTCTGATGCCCTCAACTGAACAGCTAATGTTGGGTCGACACTTGATGCTCTACTTGCTCTACTGATTGACTCTCTTGTGATTCGTTGAATTTCTTGATCTTTGCAAGCAACTTCTACTTCATACCTCGATAACATCTCTTGGTATTGTTCATTAGCTGGGACCTGATCAATAGCTTTGTTGTAGGCTGTGCAGAGTGCAGCAACGTCTTCTGCAATACAATTAAACATGTCATCACCTGTGCAATCACCAAATCCACGTGGTGATCTTACATGAGTTGATACATCACCCCATCCTTTTAATAACCATGGAGTACTTCTTTGTGTACTTGGTGTTAGTTTTAATACTTGGGTTGTTGTTTTTGGAGTCTCAGATCCACTCTTTTCCATCAGAGCTGATTGTTTTTGTAATTCCGAAACAGTAGAAGTGAGGATCCTCTCAAGGTATAAAATCCTATTGGTCAACGCACTCTCCATTGATCGTTGTATAATTGTCATTTCTTCAACGCAGTTGGATGAGAGATGATGTCTTCCAGTCTCTTCATTTCTCATTGTCGTTAATTCATTACAAGTGTTTTCTAATTCAATAGTGTGACTGCTGACGATGGTTAACTCACTCTCACTCTCCTGACGTTTTGCCATAACATTATCGAATAACTTTTCCAACTTCTCAATAACACAACCAGAAGGTATTTGTGACTCGTCCGTATTCTCTGACAGCAACCGCATCGCTCGCCTTTCTTGTGCGCGGTAAGTCTGTTGGGGTTTTTTGTTTTTCTTCATAAAAAGAGAAAAGACATTTGCATGGTCTTCGAGGAATTCCAAATACGTACAAGTAAATAATAATTAGGGATAAATTGATATCGTCTTTTCAAGTTCGAATAAAGGGGAAAAATTAGAATCATACCTCAACTTTAGTCCGCAATTCATTAGCCTGAGTCTCAAGCTTTCTTGATGAGGTTTGGAATGATTCTGCCTCAGCTAATACCTCCTGCAACATGTTGATAAATTTATATATTTTATATACAACTGATCCGTTGCGAGGAATTGAACTGCTGCTGATGTCGTCGTCACGGAAATCGATGTTGGAGCTGTTTGTGCTGTTTATTTTTTTATTATTTTATTTCAGTAGCATTATAGTTTGCTTACACGAATTAGTGGACAAACCTTATTGGAGAGACTCCTCCTCTAGACATAGCTACTGGAAGCAGAATTTCCAACTTCGAAGAAATATTTTGCAACTCCTCTTCCACAGAACGAAGACGACGTACTTCCGTAGCATCTCTTTCACTTGTTTGAGAGAGGTCGTCGAGTTGTTGTGATGTTTTAAGAAGTTTAGTAGCGGAGACTTCCAGTTGCCCTTCGGTTTCTGCTGCCTTGCATTTCACGATTACAATTTCTTTGTGTACCTCTGCGAGCTCCAGTTGACAAGAACTATATTTTGATGTGATGTTGATCAGTCTGGTTTCGCACTCTGCAAGTTCCCGTTTGGCTGAATTGCTGGGTTCCGTGTTGGAACCGAATGCTGCAATCTCTGATCGTAACATTTCAGTTTTTTCAGATGCCGTCTGCAACTGATGTTTAAGTTCACTATTCTCCTGCTTAAGGTGATGACAATCAGTCTGTAGTTTTTCAGAGGCTTCCTGTTCTGTGAATAATTTGTCCTTCTGTTTCTGAACTTTCTCTCTCAAGGTCGCACTCTCACTTTCAATAACCTGAAGCTGTTTAGTCAACGTGGCATTATCGACATTGAGAGCGTTGAGTTTTATTAAAATATCACTCGCTTCCTTTCTAAGTTCCTTAACTTCTTGTTGGTGTTGCTGACGAAGTTGTTGTAACTTCTGTTGTGAAGTGCTGTGCTCTGATAATGTATTCTGCAGTTCTTCTGAGAGTCTGTCGGGATTTGGTTAATTTTGTTTCTGTAAAATAATTATAAAATAAAATCAAAACCCTCTCATCCATAACGATAACATACCGTGAGGCTTCTTTCTTTTGAAGGCTTGATTTGTGAGTGTAGTCATCTTCTTGAGTCTCAAGAAGGTTGCTGAGTCTGGAGATTTCCTTCTTTAGAGAGTCCTCACCACTACCAGCAGCTGTGAGAGAGTTTTGAATACTTTCAATGTGTTGTTTGCTTGCTGTCAGTTGTTGAGTCAGATCGAGAGTACTTTGATTTGATGCGGACAATTCCCTCTGAGACTTTTGTATTTCAAACTCGAGAGACTGCTTGTCATCATTTAGAGTTTGAATCTGTTTTCGTGAATCTTGTAATTGTTTTGCTAATTCTCTACATTCTTCTGTAACTTGTGAGATCTCCTGTTGTAGAAGTTCCCTCCCTGAAGTGTTTTGATATAAGTGTTCAGCCTCAGTCACTTTACCCTGTAGTTGTTTATTCTTATCTGTTGCTGTTGATAGCTGTTCCGTTAGGTCTGAATTACTTTGAGAAACCTTTTTAATGACGTCTTCTGTAGACTGGAGTTGTGTCTGAGCTTCCTTTAATTTCTTCTCTGCTGACTCTTCTCCCAACAACGCATCCTGAAGCTTACGGAGAGTAGAATCCTTCTCTGCAGTAAGTTCGTTATTCTTTTGGCTGAGTTTTTGTATACTATCATCAGTGGTTGAAATCTGAGTAAGTAGTTCCTTGCATTTCTTCTGAGCTGACTCTTCTCCCGCTGATGCTTCCTGAAGCTTGCGAATAGCGGCGTCTCGTTCTGCAGCGACATCGTTGTTTTTGTGACTTTGTTTTTGAAGGTTTTCTTCGGAAGCCTGCAACTGACTTTGTATTTCTTTGCATTTCTTCTGAGCCTGTTCTTCTCCCGCTGATGCTTCCTGAAGCTTACGGAGAGTGGAGTCCAGTTCTGTGGAGAAGTTGTTGTTCTTTTGATTTAGTTTTTGAATCTTTTCTTCAGATGCTTCCAACTGACTCAGCAGCTCTTTGCACTTCTTCTGAGCTGACTCCTGATCGAGTGAAGTAGCTTCGAGTTGCTGTTGATGATGATGTAACTTTCTGATAGCAGAGTCTCGTTCTTCAGTAGTTTCGTTGATCCGTTGATTTAATTTCTGAATGTTCTCCTCAGAAGTTTCCAACTGGCTGATCAATTCTTTACACTTCTTCTGAGCTGATTCCTGATCCAGAGAAGTAGCTTCGAGTTGCTGTTGGTAGTGTTGCGACTTTCTCACGGCTGAGTCTCTTTCTTCGACTACTTCATTAGCTCCCTGAGTAAGCTTCTTCTCAACTTCTTCGTGAGCTTCTAACTGTGATGTGAGTTCTTTGCATTTCTTCTCAGCCGATTCACAAGTGAGTGTAGAAGATTCTAATTGGTGTTGCAATTGATGTGTCTTCTGAGTATTCGAGTCTTTCTCTTCTTTCAATTCTTTAATTAAATATTGAAGTTTAGTAATCTCAGATTGACTCTCTTCAAGTGTCTGGTTTTGTTCAGATAAAAGCTGTTGTTTCTTCTTGTTGTCATCTTGAGCATGTGACAGCTTATCGTCGAGTACTTCCTTTTCTCTTTCAGCAGACTGCTGTTGTTTTTGTTGTTGGTGGAGTTCCTCTGCTGTATCGTCACACTCTGTAGTCTTCGCTGATAATTTATTTGAAATATTTTCAACTTGTGTTTCCAAATCCTTCGCAGTCCGTTCGGCCTGCACCCGCTGCCGCTTTTCATCGTCAGCAGCCTCCGCAAGATTTGTAATTTCTTCATGTTTAGAACGTAATCTTTGTTCACATTTCTGAAGACTGTTTTCAAGTCCAGCAATTTGCTCTTGATTAGATGCATGTTTCTGTTTCAACAAGGAAGCTTCCATCTGAGTGTCCTGAAGGTTGCTCACTTGTTCTTTGAGTGAGCGACGTTCAGTTCGGAGGATTTCAATTTCTTGATCGTTTCTTGTGACCTCTGCTTGGAGTCTCTCGTGTTTGATTTCTAAATCTGGATCTCCCATTGCTAAAGGTACAATAGCACGTGAGTGGTTTTGTTCATCCTGTTTTTGTGTTTGAATTAATTAACTCATAAAGAAAAATAAAACATTACAATAATATTCATAATTCACACCTGCATCTGAAGTAGTCTGGCTTCCAGAGTATTGCAGTCGATGGTCAGTTTCGCGATGTGAGAAGCTTTGGAAACGTCTTCACCTTCAAGTTCTTGTAATCTTCCTTTTAATCGAGTGATTGTGGTGTCTCTGTATAATAGTTCTTCGTCGGCAGCGGTTGCACGACGCTCGAATGATTTTAATTTCATATCAAAGTCATCAGGAGCGACTCTTTCTTTAAGATCAGATAATTGAATTACTAACTCCTGATTCTTTGAACGAACTTCAGAAACTTTCGACTTCGTGACCTTCAAATCCTCTCGCAATATCTCATTCTCAGATTCAAAATCCTTCGCTTTCTGTGTTACCAACATCTCACCTCTCTTTGAGCTAGCAAGCTCAGTTTCCATTAATGTATTTTGCTGCTGTAGATTTTTTAATTTCGTAACCTTACTATCTGCGAAGTCTAAGTCTTCTTTGTAAGTACTCAACTCTCTTTGAAGAGATTTCAGTTGGTCTGCTTGAGAAGCTGTTGTCGATTCTAATTCAGGTACTTTACTGGCTTCTTGATCAAGTGACGATAGTTTTCTTTGTAACTTCGACTGCATAATTGAGAGCTGTTGAACTTCTTCTTGATAATCATTATTTGATTTCAACATCTGCTGATGCTGTAATTCTATTTCTGTGAGAGATGATTTCTCTACAAAAAGTTGTTTTTCTAATGAAGTAGATCTACTGAGTTGAATTGATAATTCTTCACTCTGTTTCATAGCAGTTGATTTAATATCTGAGAGCTCTGTTGAAAGACTCTGGTTGTGTCTTCTGCTGGATTCTAAATCAGATTGTAAGTTGTTATTAACATCTTTCAGTGATGAAATACTTTCTAAAGACTGAACTACTTGTTGTTGAAGTTGAACAGTTGTTTGTTCTTTTTGTTGGGCGGTGTCGTGAGCTCGTTGTAATTTAGTTTCTAAGTCTTCAGAAGTGTTTTTTAACAATTCACGAGATCGTTGCATTGATGTGTGACTCTTGTCTTGTTCAATTCGGAGTTTATCCGACTCAGCTTTGAGTGAATCTAATTCTTCTGAAGCATTCTCTACTTGACTTCTGAGATCGTCTCGTTCTTCTTTTGTTTCTTGTAACTCTGAGAGAATGCTCTCTTCAAGCTTGTCTTTCTCACCTTGAAGAGTCTTCTCATCTTGTTGGTGTTGTTCAATTTGTTGTTTTAAATCGTCTCGTTCTTCTTTTGTTTCTTGTAACTCTGAGAGAATGCTCTCTTCAAGCTTGTCTTTCTCACTTTGAAGAGTCTTCTCATCTTGTTGGTGTTGTTCAATTTGTTGTTTTAAATCGTCTCGTTCTCCTTTTGTAGTCTCCAGTTCTGATAGAATACTTTCTTCAAGTTTATCCTTTTCACTTCGGAGAGTTTGTTCATCGATGAGTTTCTGTTCAACTTCCTTCTTTAGATAATCTCGTTCTTCAATTGTTTCCTCAAGTTGTGATCGAATACTTCTTTCAAGATTCTCATCATCACTGTGCTGAGATATATTATGTTCAATTGCTTCTGTTAGTCTCTCAAGAGCGAATCCTGATTTACTGACTGGTGCTGATGAACCTGGTGTGTGGTGATGAGTTAATTATTTACAATAAAACAAAGAAAACAAAGTGAAGGAACACATACCTGATTGAAGACGATCTACAAGTAATTGTAGTGATGATTCTTTTTCTTGATTTATTGATTCGATTTCATTGAGAAGTTCATTTCTGGTGTTCGCAGACTTTTGTTTGAATTCCTTCAACTCCTCACGTGTCGATGATAACTCCGTGTTGGTACAGTCGAGTTCACTTCTTAAAGATTCATAAAGCTGTTTCTTAGAAAGTAAATCCACTTGAGTTTTTGAGAGCTCGCTGAGATTTTCTTGCGACTCATTCTCTGAAGCATCGAGTTCACTCTTAGCTTTAGAGAGTTCTGTTTGCAGTTCATTCACTTTATCAATTAAGGTTTGTTGAGATGCAGTGAAGGCTCCCTGAACTACAGCGAATCTATCATCGTTACTTTGAAGGTCGTTCTCAATCTGTTTTATCTTTTCTTTAGCAGCGCTAAGTTGATCTGATAGTAATTGTTGATCTCCTAGAGAGACTAAAAGTTGTTTTTGTAAATCTTGATTTTCACGAAGTTGGTCTGTCAGTTGATCAGAAAGACCATCATTCTCACCACCCAACTGAATCGATAAAAGTCTTTCTTTAGCTTCGTGGACTTCTTGCAGCTCATCAAGTTGTTGATGCAAATTTGATACTTCAGATCTAACGACTCTTACTTCAGCAGTTAATACTGAAACAGTTTTTCTAGATAAGTCAGAAACACACGTCTCAATTGATACTTGTTGTGGACTAAATCCTCCAACGTCTACCTCAGTTTCATTTAGTGCTAAGCGAAGAGTCTCCTTTGAAGAAGTTATTTCCGTGTAGACCTCATCAACAAGTTCTTTTACAGGAACACTATCATCACGAGTGGGGATTGTTTCGAGTAGAGTTGCTTTTATTGCGATGGCTGCTTCACAAAGATCATCAGTACGAGATTCAGATCCTGTTAGAATATGTAAAGCCATCATCTGAGAGTTAACGACATCCTCTGCTGCTTGTAATAATGTCTCTCCACTATTTGCTAAGAGAACATCTCTAGCAGCTGTGACGTCATTTGATAATAATGAAACAATCTCTAACAGACTGTTATCTTGTTCACATTCCGTGATTTGAATTAGTTGCTTTTTGTACTCCGATATTTCTGATGAATTTTCACATCCAATTTCCGTATTTAATTTTTTAATTTCAGCAGCTGCCGCCGACAACATTTCAACCAAAGTCATCTCTTCTGTCACTGAAAGTACTTCAGATATTTGATGTTTTGTTTCAGTGAGTGAAGATAGTGTACCTCCTGCACACTTTTCAAGATCAGCTGCTTCATCTAATAAGGTTATTACCATGTTAGGTAATGATGTGTTAGGTTTACTCCTGTTGGAGAGATCGTTCTTGCATTTGATCATTTCAGAAGTGTTTCCTTCACCGATCAGATCATTCCATTGATCTTTAACATTGGATGCGACTTCTAAAAGTGATTTCGTATTCTCATCATCTGAAGGTAATAATAATTGTAAAGAAGACTTGCAATCTATTATCTCTGACAACTCCGTGCAACCAATCTCACTGCGGATACTTCTGATGTAATCCCCCGCGAACATCATCAATTCTGGAAGTGTTTTACACTCCGTACTGTTTACTACTTGTGCCAATTCATCAAAACTCATTGAAAGCTCTTCGTGAGAAATTCCATCACCGAGAATCGAACTGATCGCAGAAACATGCTTTTGAACGGAAGCAGTAATATCTGACAAGGATGATACGTCAGTAGCGGATTCTGGGAGGATAGAAAGAAGCTGTTCTTTGATAGAAAGTAGAACCCTATTGATGTCAATGTCTGCGTCAGAATGAAGAATCAATTTATTTTTCTGCGTCTCAACGACTACCTGCTTGGAGAGTGTCAGGATCGGTGAGTCTGAATCTCCAGAAGTTATTTTTAATAATTGCTGTTGACACTCCTCATGGAGGGCGGTAATGTTATCGTCAGATTCACTTTGACGTTGATTGTCTAACATCAGTTTGTTAATAAGTTCAGAAATGGTCATTGTCTCATCATCACCACGATGTAAACTTTCTAATCCTCTTTTACACTTTTGAATCTCATCTGTCGTTGATGCAGTCCCACCAACCAAGTTGGATAAAGTATCGTTGTCGTCAATCAAAGTCTTTAATTGTTTGTAAAGTGTTTCATTATCACTATCACTCAATAACTTTAGACTTTGTGTTATTGTGTTGGAAAGTGTTGGACTGCAATCTTCTGAATGACCGATTCTGTTTATTGCTAATGAGAGTTTATCAGCCAATAAACCAGTTGACGTTTCATCATCAATAAGTTTCTTAACATTCTCATAGTCAGCTATCATTAATTCACAGAGAGGGAGGAGTGATTGATTGGTAGTATCATCAGTTGGGTAAAGAGAGAGGATATCAGAAGTTACCTTTTCTAAAGTACCAGGAAGTTCACTGCCGCCACCCAACATTGTATTTAATGAAGTGAAATCTTGTTGTAAGACTGCGATGGCATCCAAAACATTTTCATCATCTGGAAACGATGACTTACATTTGATTATAAAGTCTCGAGAGGTTGTCACCTCATCCCTAATCGCAGCAACAGCAGCAGACACGTCGGAATCTTCGCCAGAGAAGGAGAACTCAAATAATTGACTTTTCGCCGCATCCATAGTAGCCTTGTACTTTTTGATCCAAGTACACAAAGCTTGAGTAGGACTAACATTATCATCATATTCAATACCAAGATCTATAATAGTATTGCTAATGATCCCACTTTGAGTTTGTAGCTTCTCCAGTTCTGCTAATAAACGATCAACTAACTGATTCACATTCAAGTTGGATGTGTTGAGTTCGTTATCTTTTGTTGACATTTTTATAGCCGAGACAACAGCAGCGACGTCGTCTTGAGATTTTTGTAGTGACGCGGAGATAAGTTCAGCCAACTCAGAAGGAGTAGAATCACTATCACTTGGAAGAATACTTTTTAATGTTGATGTCATGTTTGTCAATTCGAGAGATGACTTTTGCAATTCTAACAAAACTGTGTCGACTAACTCCAACAGACGACTGTCTGCAGTAGAAACTACAGCATCACGTAGCAGTGCTGTAGCAGAATGGTTTTCAGAATGAAGTTTCTGCACTCCAACATAAATAAGTTCAACTAATTCAATTGGAGTCTCAGAAGTAACATTCAGTACTTCAGCCATTGATTTCAGAGAGGTGTTGACTGAGATAAGTTCGTTGTGAGATTTCTGAGTTTGTCTTTGAATCATTTCTGATAATTCGACAACACTTAACTCCTCACCAACACCCTGAACACCGACTACAGATAATATCGATCTTAAGAGTGTTGTTACTGTCGTACCTTCAAGATGAAACTTTTGAAGATTCCTCTGAGCAGCTTCAGAACTCTCAACAAGACTAAAGTCAGCAACATTTCCTTCTAACGGTGCCAGTGCAGGTTGGAGCACTGCCACAGCAGTAGCGGAATTTAATACAATTTGCTGAACAGATTTGGTAGCAGTTTCCGACAGTACATTAATATCATTACTGTCTAACATACTACCTGAAGTCTTAGTAATAATACCACGAAGGCAATCAATCGCTATATTAGTATTCGTGTGATATGATCGAAGCGTTACTTGAATCAATCCACAAACATCTTTTAATGAATTAGATTCGACTGTTGTATTCACAGCAGTCAGACTTGACTCTAAAACAGAACATCCATTTCGAATATCATTACTGAGAGTGTGAAGATGTTTTTGAACAGCCTCAACTATTAACGGTAAGGTTCCTGTTTGATCATTTTCATAATTGATTTCCTCTCCTCCGATAGTTGACAGCGTTGAGGTTAGAGCTGAACACGCAGCAGCATGTTGTGACACAAGTTGATTATATTGGCCAATCAGTACATCTGTTAACGACGTTAAAGTTGGTTCAGAATTCTCTTGTGACGGTAGCACAGCTGATAGTTTCAAAATACAAGTCTCAGTATCGCATTTTAACTTTTGCATTTGCATTGTGGTATCCTCAGCGAACTTACTGAAATCAGAATCATCTGCGTCACCACCAAGTAATCGAAGCTTATCTTTTGTGAATTCATGTTGTCTGTGGAGGGTGTGTAATAACTTAGATACATCTTCTGATAAGGTTTTTAAATTTCTACCGTCATCTTGTTCTGGTTCCAGTCCCAAACCCTTCAAGTCACCAGCTAACTTCATTGCTACAGCTTGTTGAGTATCCATCATTGTTGACATCTGTGTGGAACATTCAGAAGCTAATTGTACCAGTGATTGCTCAGTCTGACTTAGTTGTAATCCCTGCATTAAAGTAACTGTTGCAGTCTTTCTCTCTAATAGCAGTTGTTGATTCTTTTTTGAGAGATCTTCGTTTGTGTTGTTTGCAAGTTCCGTTGCTTCGGAATTCCTTCGACTAGTTTGATCGCAAGTAGCGGCTGCGTTGGTTGCTTTCTCAACAATCCCAACTCCGTCTTGAGTAATAGTATCCAAAATACTCAAAGCTGAAGTCGTTTCGCTCCTTGACTTTAACAGTTCTCCAACAACTGATTCGATCATTGCTTCTGTTGAATCTTGTTTAGGTAAACCTGATGTGGATAGTAATTTCATTACACGTTGTTGTTCATCATCAGCAGTTGAAATATTTGCTTCCATCGAAGTCAACTTATCGATTGCGTTACGAGTTCTGTCTGTCATAAGTGGTTCAGTAAACCCAGCGCTAAGTAACAACTCCATTGTAGACAGTTGTTGATCAACAACTGTTTTAACCATATCAGGAAGTGTTGATTGTGAGGTTGGAGTAGATTGATCTTTTAAGATTGTCGCAGCAGAATCATTTTCGTTTTCAAGAAATTGAATTCTCTGATCAGCTTTAGATATTAACACTTGCAGGTCACTACTATCAGACTTTACGACGGTTTGAAGTTTCTGCTTTGCTGCTGTCATCTCATCAGATAGGTTTGTGAAGTCTAAACAGAACTGAGAAGCAACACTTTCTAAATCAGAATTTTTATACTCAGGAAGCACCTTAGCAGCCAACATCTCATGTACGACTGTTACAACACTTTGCAAGTCAGCGCACTGTTGTTTTGTTGATGAGATCTCTTCTGTGAAGGTTGCTGATGATGTTTTATTCGAAGCTGTAGTTTCCTCAAACTTCTGAACCAACTGAGAGCATAACTTAATTGGATCATCTCCAGGAACCCCTCTCAGTAATGAAGTAATCTGTTTTAGCTTTTCACACGTAGCAGCAGCTGTGTCAGCGATATCAGGTACAGAACAACATAAGCAATCACTGCAACTCTTAATCAGATCAGACAGAGCTTTCGCATTCAACGAAGGCTCCCCCTTTGCAAAAGTTTCTTCCAACAACTGTAAGATATCTCCAGCAGTAGATGCTGCTTGTGATAACTCAGTGGGGGTGCTGTTTAATGCGATTGATGCTTTTGAATTCACATCAGTTAACATAACGAGGTGTTTCATTGCTGTATTAGGATCATCTTGTTTAGTTAACTCTTTGACCTTCGATATGATTGATTCTAATTCATTGACCTTGTTGATGCTGTCTTCTAAGGTTTCAGTCTGGACTGTACTTTTTATTTGATCAGTGAATTCGTTTAGTTCATGTAAATGGTTTGTTGTGGTACTAACTAACTGTGCAATGTCTGCTGAGTCATCTCTGATTGTGTTTGATAGAACCTCTCTGATAGTTGTTTCACTTTGTAGTAAATCAATTAGTTTTTCAATCGCAACAGCGACAGTTGAATTCTCAAAAGTATCATCAAACAGCACAAGTTGATTCATCGCATCTACGACTAACTGAAGTCTATCAGCAGTCAGGTTGACAATATCAATTTCGTTGTTGGATGATGTGAAGAATGGAAATAATTTATCTTTAATTAATTTCTGTAAATCACTTCCAACATCAATCTGTTGAGAGACAGTTTCAGATAAGTCTGTTAGAGTGTTTGTTGAAGGAGTAGAGTACTTCGACAGGATATCTTTTGATTTCAAGAAATCGTTAACAAAACTTTCAACAGCCAGTAAAGAATCCTCTCCGTTGATCTGAAGTAGTAATTTTTTAATATTTTCATTGTCGGTAACGACAGCCGTCGACAGATCTCCTAAAGTTGATTTACAACTTTCATCACAAAGTGGAGTTAATTTATTAACAGCATCAGTGATTACGCCAACAACAGACGTTGCTATTTCTGGCAGACTCTCACTTCCATCAACAACAAACGGGGATAATATCTGACCTGATTGCTGGCTTTGATTTTCTAAAAGACGAAGCCTATCACAAACTACATCAGTCAGTTTTTCCAAACCCTGTTGGAGGTGATCGTCGTCACAGTGCTGTTGTAATTTTGTAGTAGCGGTCTCATTCTGTTGCTGTAAAGTAGTAAGTTTGTCACTAACAACAGCAGCCAGCTCCGAAATATTTAATAAATTATCACCACAGTGAATGGATAACTTTGATGTAGCTGAGCTAACAGTTGATGCGAGACTTGTTATTTCTGTTGTGAGAGATGTCTGAAGTCTTCCCGTGTTTTGTTTTATGAGTGACACCAATTCTGAAATCGAAAGGTCGTTTATACTTTCTTCACTACTTCCTGATAATAATAATAATTCATCTTTAATATTTGATATGTTGTGACCAAGTTCAGTGACAACCTGTTGCAATACCGGAGTTTCTTCCTCATTAGCGGTGTAGACCTTCTTGACAATCTCCATAGTTTTTCTTAATGCTAAGTTTGAGTCTTCTCGCTGTCTTGTTATTTGTAAAATCGCATTTTTTGAAATTTCAAATGGAGCAGCTTCCATCTCACTACAATCCAACACCGCATTGATATCAGAGAGAGCCTGCGCATATTCATCTGCTTTATTCTTAACGTGAGTAGCTGGGTCTCTGCTTGGGCTTGATGGACCAAAACTATTCATTATCGAACCTAACTGTCCCCAAACTGATTGATATTTCTCAACCACTCCAGCATTAAATGCCACAGTAAATGAAATAAAATTATCTTCAAAACAACTATAAATATCAAACCTACAAAGGGTTTCATTGTTGAACAAATTTGAAGTTTCTTTTACGAAGTTTGATGAAGAGATGTGGTCTGCTATTGAGAGATTGGTGTTACCAGATACTGAGATAATGAGGCTACTTATTGACACCATTGACTCTCTTACTAAATGAAGATTGAGAACCAAGAGATCAACGAGTAGATTATTATAATCACTTTCAATAGTACTTCTTATTGTTGTCTCTTCTAATAGAAGTTTATCACGTATTGCTGAGTGTTGTTTTCCAGTAAGATCAGTCAACTGTTGCAATGCTGCATCACTTAAACATGACAATCTACTCATATCCATGTCGTGATCATTCTTCAAAGCTGACAACACTAAACCATTCTCAGCCTTTGCTCTGTTAAGTTCGTTAATTAGTAATTCTAATTTCTCTTCATGTTCTCTCGATTTGACCTGTTGTTCTTCAAACTTTGCTTTATAAACTTCTGCTTGAGATTGAATACTTGTTACCACACTTTCAATTGATGAACTTTTCTCTTCAACACCAACTTCATCTCCTTCTCCAATGACAAGTAGTGCTAGTTTCTTTTCGAGGTCACGGATACGATCTCCGTACAGTTTGACTGTCGTGTTGTTTTGTTGTTTTATCCATTTTCGCAAAGAGGAAGATAAACTAAAAGACTACCACCACAACAGAATACATACCTTTACGGTCCTTCTCATCACAAGAAGAAGTGAGTGCATCAATACGTGATTGCAATCCATTTCCTGAGTCATTCTTATCGGTTGACTCTCGAGGTGATGTATGGCCGCCAAGCTGCTCTACTTTCTTTTCAGCAGCCATGAGCTCATTAGTTCTTGTGATTAGTTGTTTTGTTGCTTTAGAAAGTTCACATGAAGTTGCTGCCAGTGAGTTGTTCGCTACTTCTAATCCTTCTTCTAATAGACGAATAGTTTCTGATTCATCTCTCGGTTGGAATGACTGCGCTGACTCTGACTGTTTGCTATGAAAAGCTTCTATCAAATCAACTAATAAACCCATCGTCCCAAGTTGATCTTTTGCTCTGATGTCATTTGGGAATTCTGCTTGAAGGAGTTCGTGTATTTGAAAAACAAGTTCTCGCTGTTGTTCTATTTCATCTGCTGCCTTGTCCATGGCTTCTCCAGTGAAAGATAATTGTTCGTCTTTGTTGGATAATTCCTCCTGAGTTTCTTGAAGTAACATAACAAGTTTACAGTTGTCGTCCTCAAGCTCTTGAATTTTTGCCGAAAGCTGATCAGATCCATCGGAAATGTTACTTTTTGCTGAGTCAGTTATCTGTGACATTAACGCCTTGTTGTTGGCCTTTAGTTGAGCTACTTGAGCTTCCAAATTCCTAACATTTTCATCCAAATCATCATTCGTGGATATTCTTTTTGGTACAGCATTGTTAGAAGAAGAATTGTCTTCTCTGACCCGATCAGTTACTTCTCGAGTCAGGATAGTTACTCTTTCCTTTTCAAGTTGTAAACGACTTTGCAGATCGCGTCTTTCCGCTTCCTGATCTCTGATGACGTCTTCTAATCTGGTTATTTCTGAAGTGTATTTCCCAGAGAATTCGCTGTTTTCAACTGTCAACTTTTTTATCGTTGTTTGAGCGAATTTCAAACCCTCTTGAAATTGTACTTCACGAGTCTGGAATTCCTTTTTTTGAATTGTGAAGGTGGAGATCATTCGTTCGTGGTCTGATCTGGCGACAACGTCGTTTAGTTGATTTGTGTATTGTGATTCCGTGTCGTCGATCTTTGACTTCATCTGTTGAGTTAGTTGTTGTAATTCTCTCTCATGAGATGCTCTCATGGCTGCTAATTCAGATTCAAAATTATTTGTTAAATCAACTATTCTATCGTTGTTTTCATAGATTCTAGCGTCTTCCCTGTTTGAGACTACTACCCCACCAGTCATGTTCTCTTCACCTCCTAAGAATGCTTCCCATTTGGCGTAGTGTTCTTTGACGTCAGAACAAAATATGACTACTTCAGATCTTCTGTCTCTCATAGTACCTGTTTGATGAATGTGTTGTGATGTAGTTGATTTGATAATAATAAATTGAAATAGTGTAATGCGTACCTTGTTGTTTACCAGGTTCCTGTGGGTAGTGGTGATCTGTACCACCTGGTTCTTTAACTAATTCTAAACCAAAATACCAAAAGCGGTGGGGTTTTTGAGTCGAGGACCTCTCGCTCTGGATGTTGCTGTCGTGTGTGAACCAAAACAGTTTGACAATTAGTTTAAAATCAACATCGTCTAACAGCTTTGAATGATCTCTACTGTAAGAAGAATAAATAGAAAGTCTTTTAGTAGCGTAGTTCACAACTACCCAAGCCTTCTTCTTCTTAACTCCGAAATTTCCCGATACCACCCACAGCTCTCCAGATAATTCTGATTCACTTTCTCCTTCATTCCTTCTCATTGATGTGTATCGAGGTGCGACTGCTCCGACACCACTCGGAGTCGGGTTGTCAATTTCCATTGTCTGCACCCTGTTGCTGGAAAAGATACAATAATATAATTACCAATAGCAGCTAGCGTTAGAAAACAACACGTTGATTGCAATTGTTATCTTACTTGGCGAGTCAACCTCATAGAGATAGTTTGTTATTTGCTAAAACAAAAAAAAAAAAAAAAAAAACCAGATTCACAAAGGTGTGGCGCTCAAGAACAAAACAATTTCTTTATTGAAAAGGATGATAGTTTGACAGTGGAGAAACAGTAATAAATCATTAAAATACTCAAAAAAAAGGGATCTTTTGAATCCCTAATAACAAGTTTCTCTTAATTATTTATTTATTTATTTATTTATTTTTAACTTTACAAGTTCACCAAATGACGTATGTAATTAGAAGAAGAAAATAAGGCAACTTTGTACTTTGGCTTGCACTTTTAAAGACAACTAGTTTTCTCAGATAGAATTCCAGCAGACAAAGAAAAGTAAAAGAATTGTACTAGCGGGATCGAAAAAAAAAAAAAGAAAAAAAAAGATTTTTCTATTCAAAATTGGGGACTTTGATTAGAATATTAAAAAAGGGAAAGCTTTTAAAATAAACTACAAATGAGTTTATAGTGTAAACAAGCCTTTTAGGATACGTATGCCATTATGAAAACAATAAAATCCGTATTCGTATAAAAGAAAAAAACTGGGATAGGAAAGCAACTAATTAAATACTGTAATTAAATATAAAGCAACTTGAAATACTGGTTGAGGTAGACGTGTTGTACTACAGAGAAAGTGGGGGTAACTTGATACTGTGATTAAATATAAAGCAACTTGAAACTGGCTAAAACGAATATAGGGTTCCGCCAAACCTGGTTGCAATGAAAAGAGACCAACAGTTGGTATCGATAAAATCCCATACGTGTTGTCGAATATGGGGATTCGGGGGCCACGTACTACAGGTTGTGTCACTTCCCGATCGCCTGCTCTATCATTGTTCATACTATTGTTCGCCCATAGTAACGAGATAGAGTCGCGTTGCTCACAGGCTACCAATCATTAGTTTTGTTGTTAAGTAATTCGATTAGACTGACAACATTTTAGTGATCTTCTCTATGAAATATCGTAGTCAGATCAAAAAAAAGAATTGGCACCTCACCAAATAATTCTCACACTTCGTTTTTTGTTATGCGCAACCGGAAACAATCCTATAAAGTAAAAGGTGTTAACGTTACGATGTCACAATTCTCTTTCGCTCGCAAAAACGTGTCTTCGAGATGGAAGAAAAAAAAAAAAAAAAAAAAAAAAAAAAAAAAATCGTAGGAGTTGTTGTCAATAAACTTTTCCACAGGAATTAGGTAATCGCCTGCCTATTGTTTGTTTGTTTGTTTGTTTTTTTCTCGCAGCAGTTTTCAATCGACATCCAACAATTTTTTTTTTTTTTTTTTTTTTTTTTTGCATTTCAGCTTACCAAACAGTAAAATGGAAAAACAACATTAATAAGAAATTAAACACTACTTCACTAAAAGTCGACTCCCCACTGGGTTAGTTCGGAAACACAACCCACAACAAAGGGGAAGTGCAACACTACGTTGTCAACAATTATGAAAAATAAGAAAATAAAAAAACAGAAGACAAACGAATAAGTACCAAAGTCGGAGATATATGAAGATACCTCTCTTTTTTTTTTTTTTTTTTTTTTTTTTTTTTTTTCAAAAATACAGCATCGAGATAGTACTGTGAATGAGCGAGTACGTATTTAAAAAAAGGGCAGAGGAAAAATAATATATTCGATCGGAACCTGCATCTTGTAGTAGAGATCATGTCAGAACTATCCCTACGCAATGCCAGCCCTCAGATCATTAATCCTCTTTGCCCTTTTACAATACAAACAGTGACTTGTTTTGTTCATCCAACAAAACCTTTACCTGGTTCTATTTTTTTTCTTTTGCATTTTCATTCTCAGACAGAATTAATTCATTGTCTGTGGTGCAATTTTTGAACCAACAACAAAAAAAAAAAAAAGAAAAAACTATTCAGATAAAGCCTTATATTTTGTTGACTGCAGACAGTATAACCGACTGCACAACGGAAAAATAGATAATATTTAACTATAACAAATAAACGGCTCTCAATCTGAATAGTTTCTTCTCCGACTTCGTCGGTGCAAAAAAAAAAAAAAAAAAAAAAGAGCCTTTATTTCTCTTTAACGCAGACAGAATGCTGTCTCACGAGAGGGGAACAATAACGAAGAAGTTAGCATTGTTATTTATAAGAAAAATTATGCTCACAAGATGAAGTTATTTCGGACTTTACTGGAAAGGAGCGTAACGTTAGGTGTTTGCCCAAAAGTTAGATAGAACAGGCTGAACTATTGAATTATATTGTTAGATCGAAGTCAGAATCAGAATTGAAAGCGAACACCTCAGAATGACAAATGTGTTGGTGAAAATGGAAGTTAGAAAAGTCCTTCAAGATATTAATATAGGAAATTCTGGAAGTCCAGCCCGTGGACTTGTATACTCCTCTGCTGGAATCCTCCATTTTGGAGATGTACCTGAGAGATTAGAAGTCGGTGTTCCACAAGATGTGTCACAAAACTCTATAGGAGTATTTGGTGTACTGTGATGATATATAACATGAGCATCACCTCCACCTGCTGAAGTAGCCGATCTCTTACAATGATCACCTCCTCCAGCACATTGTTTAGCTGGTCTCAGTACCAAACGATAAAAAGGACCACCAGTATGAAGAGCAGAAGTAATTTGATTAATATGATAAACATCATAATCATTAATACTAACAATGTAGTATCCCAGGTATCCTTCTAATCCGGCTTTTTCAGCTGGACTTTGAGGTCTTACTTTGTTAATCATCAGGCTATCTGTTAGAACAACACCAAGTGAGCTTCCTTCACCAAGGACTAGTTCAACAATAACGTTACCATTTGGTAGTTCTGGATGAAGAACTTTACTCTCAGATCTTTTGAGGGAATCGAAATCGCTACTAGTGACGGACAACATATCACAACAGGGTGTTAGTCCTTTCATTTTGTTTCTTAATCTTGAACTCGTACTCGATGAACTTTCTCGTCTAGAAGCAGGCATACTGCCAGCTGCTGATTCTGGTTGAGATACGGCTGTTGCTGTTGCTGTTGCTGTTGCTGTTGGTGCTGTTGTCGTTGTCGTTGCAGTTGTTGGTGTTGTTGCACCAGCACTCCACCATTTCCACAATCCGATATCTTCAAGTCCCTTAATCATTTGGTGTCTTATTTGAGTTTGTAATCTGAAGAAATGAAAAAAGCTAAATTTCCAAAACCCTAATTGAATAACAAGATATCATATAAATACAATTGAGGATACCGACCCTCTCAAGGGAACCCTCCAGAGTTCTATTTTCTTAATAGCAGAGCTGCAGGCAATAGCGTGCAGCAGTTTTCTCTCACTCGAAATTTGACTGTCGAGGCTTCCTTTCGTAAGACTACTAAGGTTTCATTGTTTGTTAGTAATGTGATAGTAGAATCTGTTTCTCTAATACAAATCCCAACCTTTCCGATGTCTGGAAGTGATGATGATTCGATTACTTTTATTAAGGCTCCAGTAAGCTCGATTTCTTCTAAAGGTGATGACTTCGACATCGTTTTGACGTACTGTTGCCACATATCGTGTGTTTTTATAGCATCCCCATATGAGATGTAATCGAGTGGATGTTTTGATTTTATTTTCTTTTTCACCAATCGTTTATGTCCTGTAGGCGGTAGTTTCCTCTTTCGCTTTTTTCTAATTTTTTCTGTTATCACATATCTGTGCGATCCACTCAACTGATCTTTCCAAGCGCTCTCCGCTCTTCTATTGTCTTCTCCTTGAAGACCAGCACAATTGCTCAATAAAGTTATAACATGATCAGACATTCGTTGTGAATATTGCTGGTTGAGTGTAAGTATGAACCAGCTGATACACTACAAGATTGTTATTTCACTTACCAATCACATATATAAGCTTTATGAGAAGAAATGTTTATATAAAATTAAAAAACACGGCACAAAAAAAGTCTTCAGAATAGCATTGCGTATTACGCATGGTTCTGATAAGCAACAGCAGCGATGATCAATAAATTAAATAGAAGGTAAGCTACTGAAACATTTTTGTGAATGCTTTTTTATTTGATTTCTCTCCCTTAGCAACAGTCGACTCGATGAAATATTTTAAAGCAGCGAGTTCAGCATTCGTAGGGTCAACTTTAGTTAATGTTTCTAAGTCTGTTCTTGCCTTGTCGTATTCGTGAATTGAAGTAAAAGCCTTCAGACGACGTGTGAGTGCTTTTGCATTGTCCGATTGAGTTCGAAGTACTTCAGTTGTTTTGTCAATACAATCATGATAGTTGTTTTGTAGTAATGAAATAGCTGCTAAGTTATTTTGAATAGGAACCGATGCCTCTCTAAGCTGCTCTTGTTCTCTAGGTCCCAATCCATACTTTGCGTCACTGTACTTCAGAGCACAAGTGTATTTCTTTGTTGCTTTAGTATAAAGTTTTTTCTTAAAAAGTTCGTTGCCTGCCAGACGATGAATGTCAGCTGTCGATAATTTATCTTCAATTTCTAAATCGTAAGGCTTGATGGGGTTTTTGAATTCTTTCAAATACAATTTAACCTCCTTGCCGTCATAGCAGCAAAGACATTTCATTCCGGCATTCATCTTTTGAAGGCAATCTTCAATCTGATTTTCAATATCAGTTGTTCCCAATCGAATCTCTTGTTCGGTGTCATCGTCTGCTACAAAAGTTAACGTCGCATCATATTCTACAGCAATACCTGTACCCTGTTCTAGGACTTTCATAATGACTTTATTGTTGCGGTCATTGTTAACTACAATTTCTTCAGAGACACTCATTTTTCTTTTTCTTTTTCTTTTTTTTTTGCTTTTCTCAAAAAAGTAATGTAAATTACAAATACTACATTAACTCGTGAATTTGAAATCGTTATTGCTGTTGTTGTTGTTGCTGTTCGTTTTTTTTTTTTTTTACCGTCGTTCTTCCTTTTTATGAAAAAAATATTACGTGCTTTGAGGCAACAAAACTTATCGAAAACAAGAAAAACAATAATAATAATCGATTTTGACACACTCCAAGAATCGCAGAAGCGAACTTTTCAGTGCAGCCGTTGAAGCTTTGAAAAGGAAGAGAAGAACAACAATAATACTAATAAATAATCGCAAAGATGATCAAAAAACAAATAGAAACTGCAATTGAAGAACTGTTAATCAAGTGTAAGTAACATCCTACAGTGAAATAGGAGGATAATTGTTGAATCTTACACTCTTAAGTGGTCTGGTTCTTGATATCTAGCTGCCCTTATATATAATCCACGAGGTTTATGAGGTTGTTTGATTTCGTTATCAACAGCGGGTTGAAGAGAACCCTCTGCAAGATGACGTGCTTTCTGTTCAACAGACCACCTCGTTTGATTCCATTTTTGTGGAAGTGTTAAATTAAAAGCAATTTGCTTAGTAGGAGTTCTCCTATACAGAAACGGAGGAGAAGGTTTTCGACCCACAAGAATACTAACAACCTTTGGATATGATGATGTTGATGCCGGTGTGAACACTCTTTTTTGAACTCCAGGAAAAGCAGATCTAACTGGAAAGCATTCCAACACTCTCGACTTTGAAGGGATTATCAACCTGCCGTCATCAATTACGGGTTTCTTTGCCCACAAATAACATTGATTACGCTTACGTAACACCAACACCGGTAAGGATACCAACACTGGAATCAATGCTGCAATGACTGCGTATTTCGCTATCACAGCTGTTGATGGAACGTAACTAGTGACTTTTAGTTCATCTTTCTTAATTGGTCCACACCAACTAGCAAGTGGAATACTAATAACTCTTCTCTGTGGGGCCTGTGATTGCTGCTTTATAGGAGGAGCAACATTCCGATTTGGAGATGGTGATGGAGTAGCTGTATTACTCACTGCTACTAAAGCATTTCCAAACTCATCCAGCGGACAGAGTGCTTCGATCCCACCCATCAAAACAACTTCTTCATTAGAAACAGCTTTATATACTAATCCGGTCATAGTGTTCTCATTTTTTTAAATCTAGAGAGGTAAATACGAATAGGATTCATTTTGTAACTATCAGAACGCGTCTTATAGAACGTGTCCATGTAGAAAATAAAATAACAAAAAAAAAAAAAAAAGTTTCGTTTACAACAATGCATCAAACTAGCGTACGGGAAGAAGAAAAAAAAAAATGTATTCGAAAACAAGAAATGCAACAAAGCACCGTAATAGAAAGGTATAAGGCCATGCAACTGTTAGTTATAAAAGGCGAGGAAGCAATGAGCTTTCCCGTGCAGCCCAGAGACGTGCAAAAAAAGCTAGGAATTGCTACATAAATTTGTGGTTTTGAGAACACTAATCGTTTTTGTTTTTTTTTTATTTCATTTTTTTTTAATAACATTTGTGTCGTAAAATCCCGTTTTATAAAGAAAAAAAAAAAGGGAACGAGAACGGCTGCGGCATGTCACAAAAGCAAGCTCTTTTTTTTTTTTTTTTTTCCGTCCAACTCCAGACATAGAGACAGACGTGGGCATAAAAGATAGATTCTAACGTGGTATCCCAGCTCCTGTTTTCCTTGTTTTAACACACACCGTTCCCCTCCCAAAAAGGGGTAAATTCATGTTTCTGAAGTGATCTATTAAACCGAAAAGGGAATCATACAAGACCAAGCAGTCCTTGCCGTTGTAAAGGCACTGTCTGTTAGATATCAATACTAATGTATTTATCTCATTAGTTTACTCCTGGATAATTTGGTAGCTTTTCGTGTTTTGATGTTCTCAAAA